>JAPMOQ010020853.1:3454354-3558678 GCA_026543055.1 Argiope trifasciata | reverse complement strand
TATCTCGCATTGATTATGCATGTATGGTTTATGGTTCTGCCCGACCTTCTGTTTTGCGTAGATTGGATACAATACATCATTCAGCTCTAAGAATTTGCTCTGGTGCTTTCCGCACTTCACCTGTAAAAGGTCTCTATGTTGTTTGCCATCACTTACCACTTGATTTACGCAGAAAGAAAATATCTACTCAATATTATTTTCGAACACTATGTGCGCCAAAGCATCCAATTCATCATACTCAGTTTCCTGCTTCACTTCGCAGACTCTATGAAGCTCGCCCCTTTCACATACTGCCTTTTAGTGAGAGGATCAAGGACATTGTTCAAGATTCGAACTTAAGCAACGTTACATTAAAAACTTCTGACTATTTGGTTTTTCCGCCTTGGGATACACCACTTTTTTCCTTCTTGAATCCTTTTTCCGGTTTTGAAAAATCCACGACAGCTCCGATCGTTTTCCAACAAATTTTTAATTTTCATCGCAATCATTATCATTCCTATACGCCAATTTATACCGATGGTTCAAAAGCAGATGAACATGTTGGATGTGGAATAATTTTAGGATCTGCTGTTCACAGTTATCGTCTGCATAACTCTAGCTCAGTATTTACTGCTGAACTAACAGCTATTTTATGCGCACTTCAGAAGGTTTCCCTTTCTGCCCAACGTAAATTTTGTGTATATACTGATAGCATAAGTGCCTTGAAAACCCTTTCTAACTTTAACAATCGAATTCATCCCGTTGCTGTTGATATTTTATCCTTTTTAAATACCCTTCGTAATAATGGTTTTAATATAATTTTCTGTTGGATTCCTAGTCATGTTGGTGTTTTTGGTAATGAATTAGCAGATAAAGCTGCCAAAGAAGCTTCCACTTTTCTGCAGGAATCTCTTGTTTATACGGATGTGAAGAAATCATTCTCTGGCTTTATCAAACAGTTATGGCAGAATGATTGGGATACACAGGTCCATAATAAACTTCATTCTATTAAAACCACCGTCAATTTGTGGCCTGCTCAATCTATGCGAGAGATTGATGTGAAACTGACTCGCCTTCGCATAGGACACACACGTTTTACTCACAAACATTTGTTGTTCGGAAATGATGCACCGATATGTCCGACATGCCGTGTAGACTTTACCATTTTACACATTTTAATTGAATGTCCCTCTTTTAATCATCATCGCAGTCATTTGTTTCCTTCGTCACCATCACTAACACTACAAGATTTAGTGGGTGAATATCCCCATAAAAATATTTTTAACTTTTTAAAAATCATTGGATTTTATAATTCTATTTAAATTGTATTGCCCTTTTAAATCTCTCTGACCTATGTTATTTTAAAACTATCAATTTACAGTGTTACATTTTAAAACAGTGACACAAGAAATTTACTTTTAAACTCAATTTAACATGCTACAAATTTTTAAACCATTTGTCTGGTGCAGTTTAGCCAGGATATGGCTCTTGCGCCAATAACACCCAATACACAACACAATACACGCCATATTTGGCCATGCTGCGCCAAGTGAATGGTAAAAAATAAAAGTTGAAGTAAAATATATTAATATGGTTGTTTTAATACATTAGTTTAAAAAAATAAAAGCAGATAGAAATAAAATCATGTAAGTATAATAATGCAATGCTTTGAAGATGAATTTATCTGAAGGAATGCTGGATTAATGATATAAAATTAATAACCATAAAGATCAATTAAATGTTCCCAATACTAGATGCAAATATAAAAGTTAATAGATTTTAAAAACTTTCAAATATTTGGGTGGTATTTCTCTCCCACCAAGTCCTGCAAAATTAATAGAGATGTTTTAAAAAAATGAACACGATTTTGATTCAATGAGGGGCATTCAATGAAAATAGGATTTGCAGTTAAATTCTCATGACATGTTGGGGACTTTGGCGCCGTCTCACCAAAATTAAGATGTCGGTGTGTATAATGCGCATGACCTTCTTCCCGTTTACAGCCGATCACTCCGCCGCCACTGAACATAGCAGTATCGGCAGGATTTGTTGTGGTCGACTACTGACTAAGTATTGCCCAATCTTACATTGACCGATCCGTCAAATTAACATTCCCTTCAAGGTAGTTAATAACTGTGCTTCTTCCCCATCGGCGCACTCTCACAGTTGAAATAAAACTGTCAATCTTTGACATCATATCCTTCAGGGTTTTGAGATTACCTAGCTCCATCAGTACTATACTTAAATCATTATTAACAATCTTCAGGTTTTTCCTTAACTCTAAGATTTCAATGCGTTCCATTAAATAGTAGTAAGACATACCAATTTTTTCCACAAATACATTTATTTTCCTGCGTTCTTATAAATCTTTAGAAATATGTAGGAAATCTCACATGTTCGGATATTATTTGGATTATCAGTGGATGGTATCTTCTAATTTTTATTTCTGGATTAGGAATAAAGGCAAAAGTTACATTTCCTTTTTTTTAGACTTATACCATCTGTCCTTGTAGTTTTATTTCTTCTCTCAATTCTCCTTTTGATACACCAGTTGATTTGGGGACAATTATACCAACACTCTCTTTCTGTGTCGCCAACTTTGCATAGTGATCCGCCTTTTCAGTACCATATATCCCAATATGGGTCTTAAACCAATTAAAATCTATCGGCTTGTTAATTTTTACACTTCATATCTTTTCTTATACTGTCCCTATTTCCTTTTTACAATTGTGATATGACTGTATGGCTTGTAGGACTGACACAGAATCAGAAAAAATCGAGCACTTCTATCCGTCCTCCACCTTTTCACAATATTCAATGGCCATCTTTAAAAATTGTACTTCTTCCTGAAAACTTGTGGTATGGTTCGATAATCTCACAAGACTTTTATCAATCTCTTTCCCATACTAATATATTACTATTGGAGCTCCTACTTTATTTTCATCTGTTGAGCCAACTGTAAAAATTTCTATTCCATCCATTTTTGGGATTTTAATTTGAAAATCACAAATAAATCATTTGGCAGGGTGTTGTTCGAACTTGTCGAAATACATCCCATAATCTTTATTGTTGAAGCATTTGTTTCCTATTTTAATTTTATTACTAGAAGTCCTTATTTGAAAGTTAGTGAATATTTCCGTTGCCCTGAGATCTACTGGCAAAATTCCCGAATTACTTGAAGGGCTTCTGTAAAAAAGGCTCTATATGGCCCAGACATAATGACGAGAAGGCGCCGTTGGATTGCATTTGATGCTGCACTGATTTTCATTAGATTTAATCTATGCCCCCATGTTCCATGCCCAAGGAGAACAAATGGCTTAATGGCCCCAGTGTAGATTCTTCTAAGATGGTATTTCCTCTTTTTATCCGCATTTGTCACTAGTTTATATGTTAATACATCCACTTTTTTCTTGGACTTTCTAAAATGAGACAAATATTAATGTACTGCCCCATGTAACCCCTAAATACTTGATTTGATTAGACGCATTTATATTGTTATTGCCCATTTTTTGCTAGGCAGATCTGTTAATTTTAAATTCTCTCCAAATGTAATAGGCACTTGAATTGTTTACGCCTGTATAAAGCAGTTCACTGGAAGATTGATCTTAAATGCAGAAATCTTAACCAAGTTCTAGAATAATGGCCAACTGCATGAAGCCTGTGGCACTACTTTACCCATTATAGAATCTGAATTATCCTCTCCATCTTGGTAAATGCATTTTCTTTCACTTAAATAATCTTTAATCCCTTCAAAACGGTTGCTTGGGCAATTCCTTTTTATAAGGGCATATACAATGCTTTCACACCATACTAAATGAAATGCTGCAGCTACATCCAAAGATATAACTGTTGTTTTTAGTTTTTGATTCATTGCAACTTTTATTTTACTCCATGGTGCATTTTCGCTGTTTTACAAAAGTGGTTGTGTCTAAAACTATGTTGAACGTGATGTAATTTGTTTTGTACAGTTAATAAGTGCTGTACTTTTTTAGTTATCAGTTCATCCAAGATTTTACGTGCTGTTGTTAGCAAACAAATTGGTCTATAGGATTTAGGGTCCTCTAAGTCTCTATTAATTTTAGGAATTAAAATAAATTTTGCTACTTTTAATTGATTAGGGGACGCACCTAACTCTAAGCACTTGTGGTTTAACTCAAAAAGTATGAATGGATTCTTTCTGTTAATTTCAGCAAGCATCTCCATCGGGATGTTGTCTAATCTAGGTGTTTTCTTTAAGGCCATTTGATTAATCGTTGTTCTTATTTCATTTATTGTGAATATTTTTTTGTTTTATATTCCTCAATACTTTTCCTCGTTTTCATCTGCTTTTTACTTTCTCGTTGGGACTGTCCCACTTTGAAAAGGCATCTCACAATAGTTTCTTTTGTATTTTTGGTTTTTGTTCCATCCTATTTTTTGACACCGCATAATATTGTTTTCCTTTTCATTTTATCTGCCTCCAATTTATTAGATACCTCAAAAGGGTTCATTCTCTTTATTTCGCTATATAACTTTTCAAACATTCTCTACTTTTTCTAAACATTCATCTGTATATTGATTAATTTTTTTATAAATTTGTCTTCTTTTCCTTCTCTCTTCAGTGTTTTTATATCGTTGGTATCTATGCCGCAAGGCCCTTTTCTTTAATTCTCCAGCTCAGTGTCCCACCATTGAACCCTGAGATGATTTGTCTCTTTATTTTTAATCTTTGGCTGATTCCTTGGATGCATTCTGTAAATTCTTTAACCCATAATTCTAAATCTTTTTAGTTTCTGTTCTTTGCATTGTTCCTCTTAAATTAGCACATTTTTCAGCCACTTAAGAACTAATTTTTCAAAATTTCCTCTAGCTTAATTTGTATATTTCTGCTGAAAAAGTTTGCTACCACATTAATTTAAAAATCTAAAATGCCGTAGTCACGTCAGAGTACTTTGGATTACTTACCATCGCATTTGTCGGACATGAAAATCTTTAGCTGATAAGCTGACAATAATTCAGCATCTCTAAAACTCAGATTGAAAAGTTTGGCAATGATTTTGGATCATTCTAACTGACAAGTTTTTTTTTTAAACTGAATTCTATAGACAAGCCGGATTCATCTTGTGGTATATGATAGGAATTTCATTTCTCTACAGAGGACTGCGAATATTGAAATATCCTCCTAGAAGTATGGATGATATCTCCAACTATTCAAACAGATTTTCATGTTCTCTCCAGATTTTTTAATCATTGTGAGTCGGTGGGAAGTATGCCGATTCCACAGAATAAATCTGTTAATAAATCTGTTGTCAATACAGAAATATCTTGGTTTCTTACTGCTATTATCGCCTTTCCAGAAGGGTAAGAAATTATTCTCCATCCTAGGGGTAGCCCTATTATCTTCCCTTTCATTGTATATGGATAATGTAGCAAGTACACATCTGGTATATTGTCCCCAAACAAATTAGGGAGTTCCTTTGTCGCATATTTGCCCCGACCTATATTATGTTGCATAACCCTCCAAAAACATTGAGGAGCTTATTAACCATAATTCGTATGTTTAATCAACTGATCTCGCTCCCTGATAAATGCTGCGAATGCTTCTATGTTGCAATGGAATCCATTCGAATCATAATTTGTGTTCTTTTGCGATACTCTTTGCAATTTCTGCATTTTGGATTTTGCTTTGTGCAATTTTAATAGTTTTGCAAATCCAAGCCCTGAAGCAGCTTTTTTCTTTTGGCATACATTTAGATAGAACATGCCCAAATGTGAGACATTTAAAACATCTAAGTGGTGCCATACATTCTCTAAATCTACACGATCCGAATTCACACTGTAGTCTTCCTTTCGCTTTTGGTCCCAAACTTGTAACCCAGTGAGTCGAGCTGCCTCTACCTTTTTTCCTCTATAGAATCCGCATATTCCCTATTATTATAAATTGGAAGGAACAAGAGGCGTAGAGGAGAGTAAACATAAAGATGTCTGTATTGGGACACTCGCACTCACCCACAGCACAATCGAAGAATAACGCAATTAATGTTCTTCAGGCATTCGTAGATCAATGCACTTTGCGATTATTTAGTGTATATTATAAGAGTTTGATAGCGGTCAAAAGAGATTAGTGTGCGTATTATCATGCCCTGATCTTGTAAAATGGAACTTGTAAATCAGTTATTGAAAATGAATTTCGTTCTGGTTTGTTTAAAATAAAACTACTGAAATATCTCTTTGCTTACTAACAAGAGCTTCTGTCATTCAAATTTGTTGAAGACTTCCATATTTGAAATTTTGAATTAGGAGGAGCTCTACCGATTTCTCGTCAGGAGAAAACCTCACCAATAATGCATGCAGTAAAATGTTTCAATGGGACAAAACGTCACTGAAACCTCTCTGAGAATTGTATAGTATGCAACGTATGGGTTTGTAGATTTTCGTTTATTTTGATTGCAATGCCCGTAAAGCAACATTAATTAATAGTAAATATTACTTGATTCACAATGGACAGAACATTAATACATTCAAGATCATCGAAGCTCTATAATAAATATTTGATCAGGTGTATTGTGTTCACATTTTTCAAATTCAAAATCAATATTTAAATGCGCGAAGGGAATTAAAATGAAAATATTGTAAATAAAACTAATCATAATAAACTTAAAGAAGGAAATTTAGCATTAAGAAAGAAGAACTTGAGTGTTTGGAACGAAGCCGTGTTCCATCGTTTATACTTAAATATTTTTACATTTATTAACATTCAATTTCAAACATTGGTTAAATAATACATTAATTGAAAAAAACTTATCCAGAATGAACATTTGGGATTTATATAATGCATACTTTTTATAATACTTGCATAAACGTACTAAATGATATGCCCGGTGCTGTGGGAGATTAAAACCATTTCATGTGCCATTTTTTAATTCAAAACCGCTTTCTTATAAAAAACTACTTCTTTTTGTTATAATGTACATGTCTATTTACTGTACAAATGCAAAACAATTCTTTTGTTGTTTGAGCTGTTTTTCAATTAAAATTAAAATGTCAGTTGAAGTAGACGATTTTAAAAATAACCGATAGTCAATCTTCTCCATGAATTTGAAATATTTATTATATTAGTCCAATAATTTTGTTCACAAATGTTGATATATAAAAAAGGATTTAAGAATATTTTGTGAAAAAATTATTTAAATAATTACTTTTTTTATTAATAAAAAAATTAAAAATTAATTAAATCAACTGTTTCCAAATACAACTTGTTAATCCTCTCTATTTCTAAAGTTTTCTCTTCAAATTTTCAAAAATTCTCCAAAATTTCGCTCATGTATTTTGCAATAATTCAGTGTATATTCACTCAAAAATAAAAAATTTTTCATTTGCTAACGAAAAATATATTTTCCAATCCTTTAACTGAATTCCACTTATAATTTCTTTTGTCCCCGTTATATCACTACTTTAAAACAAACAAAACTTATTGTAACAAAGAAGAAACAAGGAATTTTAAAGTCTTAACTTACTTAGCAATTATAAAATTTCAAAATCGTCTATGCTAATTTTTTTTAAAATTGAATATTGATAAAAAAACTGCATAAAAATGAAAATGATAACGTTAGAGAAAAAATATTTTGAAGATATAAATATATTTTTAACTATACATTTTATTTTGGGGATAGTTTTCTTCCGAAATTATGATAGAAAATTGACAAAATGCTGCTATCTCCAATTTTCAAAACGTAAAGAAGTTGTAGTCGTGAAATATCTACTTGCCTCTATGACTGCTTTTAGGCACGTTAAACTATTATTTAGAAGTCATTAAAAAGATGCCTAACGGTATCTATAAATGAAAACAATTTTTTTGTAAAAAAAAGTGGTAGAATAATGGAATGTCTTTACATTACCTAGCAAAAAACAAATCTCCTTATGATCTACGTTAAAATTTCTACGGAATTAATAACGTAGTGGAGCAAATGAAATTGATGTCTTCCGTTTCGTTCCTCCCAAATGTCAGAGAATGCAAGGCAAAGCATGGCTCATTTGTCATAGCCTGTAGCTGGCTCGGCTTCGGAACCGAAGGGTTGAAGGTTCGAGACCGCCGTGTAGCGGGTCTGGTGCCCGTTAAATCCGTCACGGAAGTTTGGAGAGGAAAGTGCCAGCGCAGGTGCGGCTCAAAATGACCTCAGAATATCCCTTGCGAAGCGGGACATCAATATAACAGCCTGAAGCGGTTGCTGGACTGGCTTCATTAGGTCGAAAGGGGCTTCCTTTTGGCAACTCACTTCAGTCCGCTTTTTGTTAGTGAAGCAAATTGCGTATTAAAATAAAACAGAAAAAATAGTGATAATGCTTTTAAATTTTTTTTAATGAACAGCAATGGAAAAATACATTGTACGGTAATGAAACTGATATGATTGAAATCATCATTTTTTTTTTCTTTTAAAACATTTTTTAAATGTTTCGTTCAAGATTATTGCGGAAAAACGGCAAAATATACGGTGTGTGATCTTATGACTAAAACTGCAGTTCAGTGTCAAATTTTGGTTTCCATCTATCTGAAAAACTGCATTCCAAATATATATGATCCATTAATGCTTCGTGCCAAAGATCGATATTTCGTAACTATTATTCGCCAATATTACACCCGCCGCCTTATCACAATTTTAAAATCTTTGCCTAAGAGCGGGAGACTTTCTTCTTATCTATCTGCCTATGAAGCAAGCTTTGGGCTAGAAGGATGACATTTTGTATGTTTGAACGAAATCCATTCTCAAAAAGCCTGTCTGTTCGAGTAGAAATAAAAAAGAGGAATACAATTTATTTCTTGTATCAAATCCGACGAGCATCTGTCACGGCAACTGAAATGAAATTTTAGACTCTGTTTCGGCCCCTAAGGAATAGAAAGAAAGAACCTCCGTCGGTTTCAACGAGAAAAATCAAAAAACGCAATGCTTTCAATACATGACTCAAAATAAAAGCACTTGTGGTTTTGTGCTGGAGTATATTTACTGATAATTTTAATCAGAATGAAGCAAAATTAAAACTAGTTTTAATTGACACGAAACAATATTCAAGAGAACAAAAGCTACAATTATCACACTAGATCAGCTGTTATTACGTCAATATCGTTTGAAAGAAAGAAAAATATATGACAGAATCGCACTTGATAGAATGTGCCAATAAAAGATTTTTAGAGGCAGTGATTTGATGTGAAAAACGCTAATGTGCGAAATAGTGATAATTTAATACAGAAATTGGATTTCTGATTTCAATTGATGCATTTTTAAAAATTTATCTTCGCTATCAAAACCGAATGATAGCACCATACGTGTGACTGGGTATCTTTTTTCTGCAGACTCACTGCTTGGCAGAATACTAATTCATTGTTAGTACTTTAAAAAACATAAAAAACAAATCAATACATTTTTAGTAGTTATTCACAACAAATAAACATATTTTTGATATCAAACAATAGGGGAACTCTGCTCCGTTTCTTCGAATCTTTCCGCAGAAAATTGAAAATATTAAAATTTGAGAGTCTTAAGAAATGTTCTTTTGTTGGAGATACCACATTTTTTCATTGACTAAGGAAGATGTATTCACACTGAATGAATAACAATGTTCCGCTGCCAAACAGGAATTCCCGCTTTCAGTTGAAACCAATGCCACGACCTCTGGTGAGCAATTCCAGGAACTAAGTGTCGGGATAAAACGCAAGAGGAAAGATGCTTTCTGTCAGTCGATTCAGAGGCTCCGCTCCTTCAGGTTTTTCCTTCGAAGAGAACTAATTCATTGGACTTCATGGCAGCGAGATACGCAATTCTCGGAGTATTGGCATTGACAGGTGAGTTGCTTTTCCGATAGGTAATAATTAGAGTAGAAGAAGATTTTATAAAAAATGCGTATATGTTGTAATAATTTGTGCCTACTTGAATGAAGATGTGGAAAGAAATTTAGTCAGAAGAAATGGGAACGAGACTTTTAAAAATGGAATTTTGAAAGAAATATTTTTATTATTTGGCATAAAACTTCTACGAGAAAGCCGCTTCTGTAATACTAAAGCTATCAAAGTGAGAGATTTCAAACATTTGTTGTTTAAATAATTCTGATTCGTATGAAACATTTTGGAAAATAAACAAGTTTTATTTGAAATAATCTTGGTAAAAACTCATTTCTCAGGCGACAGGAAGGAAATTTTCATTTCTTACCTTTCAATACTAAACAATTTCTCAATAGATTTTCTTCAATGCGAAAAGCTCAAGTGAATTCAATGCCCAGTTTTATCTGTAGGACTAATATATAAACTCATTTGGTTCCTTTTTCCTCGAACTGAATTCCCAAAGTTTTAAAAACAATTATTTATAATTCAGGAAGAATAACAATTCAGGTTTAAAAGACAATTGGCATAAGTTACAAATTTTTTAGAAGTTACGAGATTTTAAATTATTTGGTTCAAGGATGATTTGATTTGAATTACATTTGGAATTGCAGACTATAATAAGATTTATTGTATAAAATGTATTATTTTGTATAAAATATTTCTACATTTATATATAATTGGCATTCCACTGAGTATTAATACATTTGAGCAGATAGCATTTACAACATTCGATTGTTAAAGACAAATTTGACATGTAATTTTTGTAATGCTGCAGTTGTTGTGTTACACTTCAAATTTGGCTCATAAATATTATTTCATAAAGAATGCTTGACAAAAATTAATTAAATAGTTTTTATTAATCAAAGATATATCAGGTGTATCAGATAATCAAATGATAAAAAGTAACCGTTCTTAAAACAAGCAAATGCATATCACCAGAACTAACGAGCGATTTTCCTAATAAATGCTTTAATACTATTCAAATGGATTCAATTTTTGTGTGGGTTAAAAAATGGCATATTTTCAGGAATATTGCAATAATAAGGAAGAATTACTTCTTCACCAAAATGCCCCTCACCATCAAAATTCAGCCAACAAAATTTATTCTTAAAAAAGGAAGCAATTCAGTTTTGAATTGCCACGAAAAGAGCAGTCTTTCCCAAAAGGAAAAAGGTTCTCTTTGAAATTACCAAAAAAAGGGCTAATATTTATAATGATGTCAGTTCTTTATGAATTCTTATCAGCCTCTGAGTAATCCTAATTTTTTTTCTTTAAAAAGGGCTTAGATCGCTATGTTTTTAATTGCCTCATTGAATGCGTTTCATTTATTTTATAGTGTGGAAGATTTCATTACTAGTGATATCCAAGGCGGATGATGAAATAAGCAGAGAACGCAAATACCTTGGGGTAAAGAACCACGAATTTTGGATTCTTGGAGCAAGATTTTTTGTGTATTTGGTTCAAGAACCATGCACTCGAATTGATTGAAATTAAAATGAATTATCATTATTCTAATATTCCTAATTAAATTAAAGTTTCAAAATATGTTGTTTAAAAATTCCAAACAAAAAATGTTTCTTTGTAACTTAAAAATTCTGTAATTAAATGGTAGACTGAGCTGAATTTTTTTCCTTTAAATTTAAGTTGAATTTTTTTAAATACAGAAATCGATTCTCTCGAAAGAGATCTATTATAGATGTTTTGTTAGATCAACAGAATGTGCTCCGTAAAACTGCTTGCATAAGAAATTCGTTTCAATCTTTCATCTAGGATAGGCAGAAGTTTAGTTTAGTTACATTAACGTCCAGTTTAAAGCAACACGAGGGCTATTTTGGGACGGACCTCCTCATTTTGAACCACGGTCAGATGACGAGGGCGACACCTGAACTGGCAACCCTCTTCTCCACACCAGCGGGAGGACGTTTGGCCGCACAGATTTAAAGTGCAAGAGATAGGATAGGTAGAAAGAGAGTGCCTCGATTCGGTAACGATTGCGAGTAGCAAACAAATGAAATTCTGTAATATTTTCAGCGAATAAGACTGATCGCAAAGGTAGAATAATCTTTTCTGTACTCATAGTATTCCCCCTGAGACGGTTTCTGTTGGCAAATAATATTTGCAAAAGGTGCCTTATGGAATTGCAGATTTGGGAAATCTCCATCCATTGCAAAGTCACCATTGCAGGTGAAAAAATAGTCTCAAGGATTAGATAATGGGAGGAAAAGTATCATGATAACATTTCATCCAATAATTCTTCTTTCATAGCATTTCAAAATAGAACTTTAATTGTGAAGATTCTATATATTGGATTTGAATGCTATTGTTTATCATGAGCTGTAAATAAGTATTCGAGATCTTTTAGCTTGAAACTTTCCTGACATTTAAACACTTGTTTTATACTGGAGTTTTGTAAGTTTTCTTTTCTAATGTGCTGGATTTTTGAAATTTTGTATTCTTATTTATTCTTGATGGTTATACGATATTTTTCGAAACATCAGTTTTTTGATAAATTTTATTAAAATTATATATTGTACGAGTGGTGACATTTGACAATATTATCGAGAAAAATTATTTCAGTTTGCCGCAGACCAAGATTAAATTAAAGACCAAAAAATTTCAAAATAATAAAAACAAAAAGTCTGCTTCATAGTGCATTAATAAATATGTGTAAAATATTTAAAAATAGCTTTAAATTCTAATTAAATTTATTGGATGCGATCTCAATTATTTTTAAAATGGAAGAAAGCTTTTTCAAATTAACGGGGTTTTTTTCCTTACTTTTCTTTCATTATTCAAAAACATTTTTGATCAAAAATATTTTTTACTTATTTTTCTTTCATTATTCAAAAACATTTTTGATCAAAAATGTAAGTCTGGGGAGTTTTATTATATCCCGTCTGCTTATTTTGCTGAGATATTAAGTGCTGAAGCTTGAAGCCCAATTCTTATCTCTTGCATGATACAAAAAAATTCATTTTGCTTCCTTAATATCTGTTCTTTTCCTCGACAAATTTTAGTTCTCTTTCTAAACATCTTGCGAAACAAATTTAAAATTCACATCGAAAATCTTTTCTCTGAAAAATTGGACTCCGGTGATTTAATTAGGGTTTTGGTAAATAAGTAAAAGTCTTCCTTATCGAAGCTTCTCTTTGAACATATTTTGCAAAATGACTAAAACTCTTTGATTTTTTGCGTCCATCCGCACGTCGTTGGAAGTCTCCGCCAAAAATGATCATGATGAAACTGAAAAACGATTTTGTTTACTTTTTAGACTTCGTTCTTTTTTCTTCCTTCCTTTAGAAGCTGCGAGTCAGAGAGATGGCGAATTCACGCGTTTGTCGGAATTTTTGGAGCTTATTTTTGTCATGATACTTATTTTGTTTTTAGTGGTCGTTGGCACAAACAAGTTTTTAGCATGATTTATTAAAATTCTTTATGATTTAGCACTGCTTCAAAAAACACAACATTTGTGTCAAAAATGTTGATCTCGTTTTGCTTCTGCTACGCTTCTAAATCTAAAATAAAATAAATGTGTTTGTGTGTTAATATATATATATGTTCCTATATATAGAATAATAATAGTCTATTAATGGAATAGAAATATCGGATAGAAGTTATTACGTATGAAGCAACAAGAATAGTTCATTTAAATATAATTGGCTAATTAAAGTGTTTGTGTTCATTAATATTTTCGCGGTTACTTTATATCTGAATATGCGCAAAGAAAAAAAATTAAAGTGTGTAAAATTTGGGTATTATTTACAAATCTACAGGTATAAATGAGTAAAATGATACGTATTAACGTTCCTAAATGCTTTTTCTCACATTCAGATGCGAGAAAAACTGGTACAAACGCATCCCTACTCGTCCTTTGTTGCATCCTCTTGTTTGCATGTATGAATATCATTTCAGGCATGAAATGATTTCAGCTGTTTTCAAAGCCGTATCACAGTTGGTCCTTTCGGAAATAAAATACACGAATTTCACGGAGTACAAGAGTATATATACTTCAAGTTAACAACAACAATCGTCAAAGGATATTGAATTAGAATATCATTTCAAAGGATAGTTCGAATCTAAAACTTTAAGAAGCAAATATCGATGCAACATATTCTGTGAGATTCAATAAGGTTCCTGGTTGTAAGAGGGAAATAAAAGCATTTCATTGATTTTCTTGATGTCTGTGAAGAGAGAAATGGAAATAATTGATGGCTGGTATGCGATGTGGAAGTATACCCTCATAACGGATACAGAAACAGAGTTTCCAGTTGTTTTTTTCTATCGCAGTGTTCTAGAAAAAGCAAAACGCTTGTGTCAAGTCATAACATTCGACTTGATAGATAGCGTTGTAAATGATTTACAGGAACTCTTGTGCTTCAGCAATTCGTTGTTTTCGTTATGAATCTGCCAAACGTAAAAGGATTCTTCTAAATGCTATCTATTGCTACGTAGCCATATATTACAACATATTTCTTTGGAATCAAAACTAGTTCAAAGAAGTCTTTAAGTTACAGATTATTACTATCTTAATCATTCTACCTCCTTGGGACGTGACCAAACGGGTATATAAACTAAGGATAATTTATTTTTGAGTGATTTAAATGAACCTTCGAGTTTTCTTTTAACTAAAAAAAAGTTCATTTATTTCGAATTTTCAGATATGGCATATGTATCGCAACGTCACTTCTAACCCAGATTCTAAATACATTTTTTCCCATGTAAGATAACAGTGAAATTTCCATGTTTCTGAAGCATAAATATGGAGTCGAAATTTATAACATTTTTAAGTGCACACTAAAGAGTACTTACTCTCTTTGGTAATTAACAGACGTGTTTTGATTGTCAATACGTTTGAGTTTGACTGTAAAATAAGTGAAAGGACATGAGATTCAAAACCCCTTATAATCTACAAGAAATTGAATAATAATGTGGCTTTATAGGGTAGTTTCTAAAATTATATATTTCTTATGAGATTAAAGCCTAAATGAACTAAAATCTTCTGATTCGTTGATCTTGAATTTGTTTGATTTCTATTTGGTATTTTGATTCTTTTCTTTAAATGGATCCTTTTGAAATGAATTATTCATATTCGACTAAAGTTTATCAGTTTTTAAGAACAGGTTTTGGTCATAATTCGAGAAAATGCCTTTTTAATGCAAAAAGTGAATTGTGCTCTCATAAATAATTCACAATTAAGAGAATAATAAAAGGATGGCGATAAAAACAAGAGAAAAAAAGTTAAATATATGAGCATGGAAATCAATGAAGCAGCTGTCTATGAGTAGTTTTTGAATCCCAAAAGTATAATATGTTTATTTTCGTTCAACTATAGAAATGCACGATTGAAAAGGTTTCAAGTAGCGATGGCTTGATCAAGAATGGAAAAAACTTCTCCAAATGTTATCATACACGAATTAAAACGTTGCATCCTAATTAACTTTCTTCTTTTCTTTCTTCATATACAAAACATGAAAAGAGAAAATATAGAAATCGTGATCATTCCACTTTCGAGATTTTGATCTCGTTTTGAATTGGGATTGAAAACATCTGTTTATAATGAAGCCTGCTCATGCGCTTCACAAGAAGGATTCGTCAAACAATTTTTATTTATCTTCACAAAATTCTTTTTATTTTATTGCATCCAGTATTATAGGGATTTTATTAATGAAGCTTTCTTATAAAATAAATACTGGAAATTTATATCTGCAGTCCCTCTTCTTTAATCCAGATAACATGATAAATAAAGCAGGAAATTCCCTCACAGCATAAGAGATGTCTCGAGCAGTTCCTATCCGCGGAAGGAGCAGTGGCAACATTGAACTAAACAGAAGCAACATTTCTAGTGAAACAGACTCATTTGAAATGAAAGAAATAGTTTATATGTACTAAAAGTAATTAATAAAATTAAGTAAGAAGATAGAATAATTTTGTCTTACGGAATTCCCGTTTCATTGATAAATGAGAGGCAAAATATTTTATCTAATAAATTTTTATTTTATCTAATTTTTCAGCATGTTGAAACGCATAAAAAGTTCAATACAGCTTTTATATTTACTGCAAAATGCTGCGAGTCTTTATATGGAACTCGGATTTGGCGTGGCAGCAAAATAATATTTCTTTTTCTTCTGAACTCAGTTCTGTAATAGAAAACAACATGAAAGGACCGATTATTTATCATTCTTTTTTCAGAAAAGCAATTTCATTTCATGCTGAAAAACCTTGTATATTATTATTCAAATCGAGTTCGGCTGTTATTTCAGAACCTTATGAAAAACCAGTTTTTTTAAGTTTCTTTATATATTGCAAATTTTCTTATGCATATTTATAGATTGCTGAGGAAAGAGAATTCTAGGGTTAATGGCTGAATATGGACTTATAGTATGCAGAGCAAATGACTTAATAGGCATTATATAATGCGTTATTAAAAAATTTTAAAAATTATTTCTGGATGGTTTCCATTATCCATTCGAATTCTTCACTGAAATAATAAATAGCAATAACATTTTAGAAATGAATCAATAAAAGCTGCATTTCAAATGCTTTGTATGTAAATGCTTAGAAAAACTCATTCTTATTTATTATTAAACGTTTCATTATTAATATTAACATTTTTAATTAACCACTAATTTTTTAAATATGCCTTATTTATTTAAACTTTATTGACATTTTTAGAGAAAAAATTTTTATTCGAAACAATTTCTGTAGATTTTTATGTTTAGCCCTGTTCCTTTATGTTGGAGCTTATTTTTTAAATTTTATTTTGTTAAAATACTTTCTTATAGTATTTAAAAACCTTAAGATGGAAATTTGTATACCAAATATTTTTTTTTAAAGAAGTATGATTACAGCTGAAGTGAAATCTTTCCGTTGTTGAAGGAACTGTTTGACACGATGTAATTTGTTTTCAAGTCTGAAAGGATGAAATTCTATTACATAATTTTCCTTTACTTCTTGGAGCAATTAAATTTTGCATACTTGTATATTCACAATGAGAATCCATCATTTCAACATTTTCAGACTTATCAGTTATTGATCAGTTATCAGTTGATTTGAATTAAATTTTGATTCTCTTCTAGTGATTTGGTACTCACTATTGAATATGAGAAAAGAAATTGAGTGGAAGTTCTTTTTACTTTCATTGGAAATCAAACAGTATATTTTGCATTAAGAAATATCAAAATGAATGGATTCACCCAGAATCGGAGAAGGAGTGAAATTCAGTTCAGATTCAATCTCAAAGGCATAAAGTCGATTTTCTTTCTAAAACTCTACATGACAGGCAAATCCGTTTATTTCTTCTTTTCGTGGCTCATCTTTTGACACTTCTCTTACATTTTATGATAGCGAAACCTTTTACATTCAGCCCCGTTTACTGCTCTGAACCCGCGTTTTTGCATAAAAGGTGGTCTTATGTATCTAGAATTAGGATTAAATTTCTTACATTCTATACTATAACTATACTTACTATTATTAAATATACTTACCATTGCATTTTAGAATAATTTGCAGATTTATTTTGTAAAAAGCAGTTATGAAATTTTTAGGAACCAAATTTCAAACATTTTGCATTCAATAGAAGTTTAGATTATTAAAAATTTTCTATTCATGTAATTAAAATGATCCAAGTGAATCAATCTAATCATGCTAAATGCTAATGTTTACTAGAGATTTATTAATTTTATTCCTAGATTTGAGTGCTAACAGGATTTGAACTCTCTCCTGCTAGCTAAAATTTCTGATTTGTCTTGAATGTAAATATTATGGGATATGGAGCGACAAAGGCTATAATCCCCATTTTTGATTTTCCTCTGTTTTTCGCCGCATTCGAACAAACAAATAAACGTTTACAACGCGTTTTAAATGTTTAAAAGTTTTGTAATGTAAGGCCAGCAGGCAGAAATTTCCCTCGAAAGTGTTACAGACGACAAAGAGGTTCATGTGAGGTCTATTCTCATCCAGAAAAGACTCGTTCGTATAAATAAGCAAGCATCTGAAATTTTAGAAAATAAAATTTGTTAGCATTTCCATGTATATTTTAATAAATTTATACAAATATATTTATGTAAATCATGTGATTAAGTTCTTATTATTAATAATCATCACTTAAGAAACTTTACAAAAATCAGAATTGACAAGATCAATCCGATTCATTTTTAGTTAAAAGGTGTATATTTGAGATAAAACACATGACTTGCAAGTTTCAAAAAATGTTCCTTTTTCCAACAAAGTGGATTCAACTGAAAGTCGCAATATTGTAAGTAATATTCCGGATTAACTTACTTGTTCAACTTACTTACTTACTAACTTACTTTCTTCTGGCTTCAAGGATATACAGAATCTAGTCGTTAAGCTCAAGTGATTCGGTCAATTCACAGCAGAAGGGCTAGATTTTCCCCAAGGCGCATTTTATCGCATTTCGTTAGAAAATATTTCATCCTATTAATACATGATATATGAAACATATTCTGCTGAAATCAGTTATTTAAAAAATAGGGTGTAATTGAATATGAAGAGTTGTTAAGGGCAGAGAATGCTCCAAAAGGTTTCAGTACATCAGATGTTTTAATTTAATAAAGTATAAAAAAATTCATTCAAATTGAATTACTTACACCAAATGAAAAGGAAATGTGATTTTTTTACTTTTCATTCCTGATGTTAACTGACTGATTGCCTGTCACCCAATATATAAAGACGAATTTTTGTTTGTACGTACCCTATAGTTCAACCAATTGCGGCCAGCTTATTGCTTACACCTACGGGGTGGTTATATGCATTTTAAAATTATTTAAAAGGAAATTTTAGATCACAATCGCATCTATTTACAAGGATTAACCTCCAAATAACTATCAGAAGAGACAATGGATTCAGTAGAAATGCTAAATCCAAGCGAAATGTTAAGATTTTGTAGCACTCGAATGCCATGCAAGTCATTCTCAGAGGTAACAACTTTATTACAGACTAGCCGCCTTTGGCGACCAGCTGGTTCGCCATGAGTAATGCGTTTTAAAATTTTCAATTAAGTCACATATTCATTAGCCTTGAACTAATTCAGGGCATTGATTAGCTTGAAATTAATGTTTTTTTCCGTGATGTAGCCAAAATATTAAATATATTTTTTTAAAGAAAGCGAAAAAGGAAAAAAAATATTGAATAAATGATTTAGATGTTGCAAACGATAATAAAAACATTGGCTTTGCATTTATTTTTTTTAGAAACTATCACATTTTATAATGGAAAAAAATTATTGAATTAATGATACAGATATTGCAAACTATTATAGAAATATGCCATTAAGTCGGGATTTCAATGCATATCCTATCTAAATTCAATCAGGTTTACGATAAATAAAAAAGGTTTGTTGAATAAATCATTTAGATACTGGCAAACGATTATAGAAACCTTTGCTTTGCGCTTACTTTTTTAGAAAATATCACATTTTATGTTTCTTTTATTTTATCCAGTCACGTGCTAAAAGTATCATTTCTTTAGACTTGATTTACGATGATAGTTTTTTTTTTATTTGAACTTCCGTCATTGTTTTCTTTTATTTTATCCAGTCACGTGCTCAAAAAAACATGGTCAAAATACTTCTTTAAAAATTCGTTAAAAATAGAGGCTTAAGTTATACATTAAAACACTGATACCATTAGAAAGCTAATTTTTTTATCTTTAAATTGATGTAAGAATCATGTTTGTGCGATAATAGTTTCGAAAGTTATAGCGGAAAAACGCTGAAATTTCGCTTAAATTTTAATTAATTCAAATTCTAATTAAAAATTCATAAAAAGGGCTCCAAGGTGCACATTTCCGACCTCCAAGGTATACATGTACCAAATTTGGTAGCTGTAGGTCCAACGGTCTGACCTGTAGAGCGCCAACACACACACACACACACACACACACACACACACACACACATTGAGCTTTATTATAAGTATAGATTATGCGAGAAAGTTTTAGGGAAAATTTTAATTAAAAATTTAATTAAATTTTAGCGCTTTTCGCAGTAACTTCTGAAAATATTATATCACAAATAATTTTTAAAATTGAGACGGTGAAAAATTATCTCTTCAACTATATTAAGGATTTTATGGCATAAATCTATTTTCTATGTTTAATCAATTTAAAAAGAAGATATTTTAAACACATTTTCGAACAATAAACTTGAGAATTCTGAATAAATATTAATACAATAAATTTCTTTCCTTACCATTCTGAAAGAACACTTTGCAATTATAAAATAATACACGAATCTGATATATAAAAATGAACGTTTGTTTGTTCGTATTTTATATACTATAGTACCATTCATCCTAGTTTGATTGCCTATTTATTGATTGCATTTGAGCGAAGGTTATAAGCATAGTGCATTTATTACATTCCTTTATCTCATACATTCAAAATAAAATTATTATCGATGTCAAATAAGTTATATATAATTAAAATTTGCCAGTGCAAACAGTCATTTCTCTATTTATTCAATGAATCGACAAACAATATTTTGGTTATACGCGCTTCGTCAAAAAATATTCCTTTAAAACGTGCACCACTTAGTGGATATATTACCACAGTACGTAGAAATAAGCGAATTCCACTTTCTCAATCAAATGAGAAATGACTAATGACGCAATTGCAAATTCACCTGCTCCAAAACCTCAAGATCAGTATGTAGCAAGAACCGAAAGACAATATTTTTTTCTACCTGATCACGCGCATTAGAATCAGGAAACCAAAATAGGGCAAGCGATTCGATCTCAACGAATACTACATGTTGATTTGAAGTCCTGTGGACATTTCAGTTCAACAATGAAACACCAAAAATGGCTACACAAACGGCAAGTTAAATCCACCACCTGATCCACTGTTGTCATTGATTCCAAACACTTTTTGCGGAGCATTCACAAATCTAATTTCGAATTCTTTCGCATTTGATTAAGTACATTCAAAATTCAAGGACACCGTATTTGCTCCTGTCTACCCCTTTCGGATGCTGTTACAAATGATTTGGTGATGTGCAGAATTATTCAACTCTGCGATACAGTTCCAATAACCAAATATTTTTCTACAACTAATAAATTTATTCAATCGACAACTAAACGGTGGATTCCAATACGGCCCCATTCAAAGCAATCGGATCGTTGCGATTGTCATAGTTGGCGAAGAACGAAATAGAATTCTTCAGAGACTTGTCTCTGAATCATACGATGCGCTGCAGTATACCCTAATTTTATAGGAAAGGGCAAGACGGATTTCACTTTTATATTATGCAAACTAATCTAATTACAATATATCCTTGTTTCATTTTTTTTCAAATGAAAATATTACTTAAACTTTTCATTATTCGTATATGTATTCTGTATTTCTCATATCTTCTGTTTCTTTAATCTAATATGTGAACAACTCAGTCAAAAAGTATCAGCGATGAATCATACCGCATAATGATACCTCAGAATGGAACAAATCATATTCTGTAATGACGTCGTCTATTCCATTAAAGCGTAGTAGACATTTATGCCAATACTTAATCCGAACGTTTACTATTCATTCGCTTTCATCAAAAAACGCTGCGTTCAGAAGAATGCATTCATTAACGAGATTCAATCGCAAACGATGGAAATATTTCCGACATTGGCAAAATGGTCATATTTCCAATAGCATATGCATGAATATGGACAGGATTCCATGACATATGCGCGTTCATATGGCTGACCTGACTTTTTTTGTTACATTCATGTGAATTGCATTTTTTATTGCAATTACGTTACGGAACATTAATCCACCCCTGTTCTGTAATGGAACAAGAGACAAAGAAACTGATCCCGAATGTCATCGAGGCAGTTCATCTTAACAAAAAGTGTACTGGAGAAGATGTGCTCTTTCCACGCATTCCCATTATTCCCAATGGCGGGCCTTTTGATTTCAAATGACTGCAGTTTTCCCTTCGACGGGCATTCCCATGACCATTAGCAAGGCTCAAAGTCAAATCACTTGAAGTGCGTGGATTGACCTAGAAATGGCGTGTTTTTCACACCATGAATAGTATATTGCATGTTCAGCCAAGAAATTTATTTGTTTTTGCTCAAGACGGAAAAACAAAAAAAAATTTTCTTCCCTAAAACATTTAAATAAGAAATTTTAAAGTAAGAATAAATATTATTTATACTTTTTCCTTATTTATTATTCAATTTCAATGAATGTATTCATTGCCAACAAGAAAACAAATATCATTCTTCCTATCATTACTAATTAAACAAGAAAACTGTTTTAAATTTCAAAGGATTTTTCAGAAATTATCTTTTTGTGGGAGCAATTATTTCTTCTACGCTGGGCACCAGCTAGTTTATAAATAAACTGAATTAAACCCGTTTATTTAAGTTTTTATTAATGTACTGAAACGTAGTTTTTTTATTTTCATTATTTACAAGTTTTTATTCGTTCATATATTATAACAACATTAACGTTCATTATTATAACAACTGAAAATCTTGCAGATGGACTTTTCTCAAATTCTTATGTGCTCTTTTTTCATATTCTAGATCTTGAAAAAAATAAAAGCTGAATATGAGCGTTTGTGAAATACCTAATGGGTAAAAATGAACTACATAGGACAATCTGACTACATTAGTTTCCATTTAAAGTGAAATTAAAGCATGTGAATTTTATTAATAATTTCCAAGGACATTTTATAGGCGAATTGAATATAAAGATCGGAAATTCTGACAGAATCTGCAATGATATCAGTTCTTGTTTTAACACTTAGCGCTCTAAAAAGTAATTTGATGCAGGCATATTTGCCGAATAAGAGGACTTGTTTATTACTCCGAAAAAATAATATGTATGAATTATTTGATTGAGTATTCCCGGAAAATTAGTCTACATATTTTTACTACTCTTAAGTATTTTTGCCATTCAAAATGTAAGAAAGTAATTAAATAAAATGACAAAATGATACACTGCCTTGAATGAAGCCTGAGAGGAGTGCTAATTGTTGTCATATATCTGGCATTTTTAATCGGTGTGAGGAAATAACACTTTCTGGATTTTGTTTTTCTTATCTGAAAAATGTATTGCAATTGAAAAATATTACTCTTTCTTGCATTCTTTTGGAGCAATTTTCAAAATAGTACAGGCTTTATTTATTTGTTTCCTTCCATTTTTAAGAAAAGAAAGTGCTCATTCAATTGTTACAGATGGAAAAAAAATCGTCTTTATTTATTTAATCGTTAATTGTTTTAAGAGGTCTTATTCTAAACGACCCACTGCAATGATAAAAGGGACGAAAGATGGAACTGATAAGAAATTCGTAGCCGATGGTAATTCTTCTTCTTGATCTTTTTCCAAAAAATCATTACTGTTTAACATATATTTATTATGTACTCGAATTTTAGCTTCGAAAATCCTTCCAAAATGTAATAAAATCTGTGCATTCCAAGTGAATACGATCTCATCAATCCCTGTAGAAAGACGTTCGCTTCTTTCAAAATCTAAGCGCCATGCTTTCGAACGGAAGGGTTTCTGACAGGATTGCTTCTTGTTGCCTTTGGTTAACAAAACGATTGCCGATAAAAGATTTCTCGTATCATTTTTCTTGATGATATTATTATAATAAACCGACTAATATCTATTTTTGAAACTGGATTAAAATTTTATCTTAGGATTTTCCGATTATTCGAAATGCCTTGTTTATAGTGTTATTATATTGTATGCCTTATCTGCATTTTATATGCTATTTTATTGCTACAAAAAATCTTGCCCCCGATCTCTCACAGGAGAGCTAACCGGAGTGGTCTTCCCCAAACTTTCTTGCTTACTTTCTCATAAAGATGCCCAACTTCTTGCAAAAAAATTGTAGACTTTGAGTAATTGTAGACTTTGAGTAGACTGAGAACAACTTTCATAGAATTGGCCTGCAATAATTACGAAATAATAATCTTTATTGAATCTGTCGAATAACCCTTGAGTAATCCCTGACATACTGTTCCGAGGTTGAATTTGTGTTTTTCCCACTCGATTGAAGCGAAAATTTGGCACTTGACTACAATTGTGGTCACAAAATCAAGTATCAAACTTTAGAGATTTTTTTTTCCGTTGTCATGTTTACATGCTTCAAAAAGCTAAAATGGTCAAACCCTTGTTAGATTTGGCTGAAAATAACTAAATCTACAGATGCTTACAATGTATATGTTAAATGTGTGCGTCAAAGTTTAACTATACTGCTTCAGTAGTAGTACTTTTTGTAGTTGCAGTGTTAATTTATATTCAAACAGCCGGACAGACATCTTCTGAATGGATATTGCTCAAAACTTGATAAAACTCTACAAATACGACATTCTCTCAAATTTGACTCCAAAAACTATAGAAAGATCATTTGCCAAGTTTCCTCCTTCTAGCTCAAAGCATTTTTAGTCGCAGATGGACAGAGATATGTATTCCAAAAATGTGTTTCTAAGGCAGTATTTTTAACCACTTGGCATACGAATTTACTTAACTTCCTAATGAAATGACGAATTTAATAGCTTCCTAATTGGAATATTTACTATAATTTTATGTTCTTTAATAATAATACGTTACAAGTGACTTTTTTCATTTTAAATTATTTAATACTTTTCACTTAATTGCAGATTAAAAATTAAAAATTCAATAATTCGATTCGCGTCTCAGACACGTCATAGTATGCGAAGTAGTTAACTCAGTCTTGAGATTCATCAAAATTTCGAGTTCGAATTTTTGAGCTATTTTGAGCAATCCGTTTCTCTTAATACGATAAAATAAAAAATAAAACTGTTTAGAGAGTTAAATTGAATGTCTGCTTTTCCGATAAATGCTAAATCCTATTAATAAAGTAATTGAATGAAAGTAAGATCAGTAAATTTTTTATTTTGACTGGTGCGAGATAAGTAGATTTCACGAGACCTTCAGAAGAGATAACCTCCACTCAAGTCAAATCAAGAATCTTTTCCTCATTTTTCAGCTGTTGAAACGAAAATAAATCAATTCGCTTTTATCTTTTTGATTCACAAGCGATTGTTTCCGATCTTGGTTGCAGAATTAGAATCGAGCTGACAAACTGTCATTAATTTGTTCACCGAATTTTCATTTCCATGACTCGTCAAAATGAATCTCATGCATGACACTTTTGACAATAACAAACTTTTTAAAAATCCGTTATTTAACAATTTTTTTAATCATCAATTTCCCTATAGATTGAAAAATATGTAATATAATCTAAAGCCTGCGAATGTTATAAATGGATGATCCTTTTGCAAAAGTACAATCATTCAATTTATCTGTTAACCAGAGATGAATGAACGCACTTTCTTCCTTTGAAATAAAGGGAAGTTTACCAGGTTCCCTTTTGTAGCTACCCGTTTTCTTTACAAAAATAGCACCAAAGGTTACATTATTCATCTTAATTTGATTCGTGGATTCAGCTACCACCCTCACCTTGCCATAGGACAAAATGAATGTCACGACAGCTGTAAGGTGGGAACTTTGATCAATTTCTAATTTCCCCCCTTGTCATTGGAGTGGCGACTCGTATTATGCTTTACCCTCTAGTAATGAAAGAACCCCATATCAAAAGCTTCTTACCCTTATTTTTGAAGTAGGGACGGGCTGGCTAATCATAATGATAAGCTGCTATTCATATTTTTATCTGATCCCTAGCATATGACTAGAATAAAAAATCCATTTGCAAAGAATGTTTTATTACAAAAGCTGCAAAAAAATTCTTTTAAAATATCTCTGAAAATAGGAAAAAATAACAAATTCCATTCATGAATTTCTTAATTTTCAATAACTTGAAGAGTGCGATACAAACATTCTCATCATTTATTTATCTTTAAAATTTTTGTGTGATTAAATAATATTTTTTATTATAAAATTAATGATTACTAAATTTTTAAGAACAGAATTTTTATGTAGGAGAAAACTCTCCAGAGCGTATTTAGTAGTAATTGGTTCTATTCTTTGTGCATTTCTCAGTAACGCTCCTCAGTCAAATGTTCGAGTTGGTCCTATCCAAGATGCAGGATCATTGATTATTGCTGAATCTTTCGAGTTATGAAACCATCGCATTAGAAAAAATGCGATTCCAAAATATATTGCAAAAGACATTTGTTTTAACAATTCATTGGAATCAGTTTCGAAGTGAACATGAAGAGATTTGAAATTGGAATAGAAGCTGGCATTGTTGATATGGTAATTCTTAAAGGAATTTTAAGGCAATACAAATCACTTTGGGCCTTTATGTATTGGGTCGTTCGGAAAGTAATTTCGTTTTTTCCTGACAAAGGATTTAATTGCCTTTTTCGCATCCAATTTCATACTTAAACCGCAAAATCATTTTATGTTTTAAGAGCTGATATAGCAAGGCTTGAGTGTGAAAAAGTGCAGCTGATTCTTCGCAGTAGTTTTTGGATGGTGCCCTTTTAAATATGGAGAGCAATAAACAGCATTTTCGTCATTTTTTTCTTTTTTGCTATATAAAAGGTAAAAATGCTGTTCAAGCCAGAAATAAATTAGCCAATATGTGTGGAGAAGATGTGTTAACAATACATCAGTACCAGAACTGATTTGCAAAATTTTTCCTTCAAATGAGGAGGCCAAAAACCACCTCGATCAGTTTTTTTTACAGCAAAGACCAAAACTTTTATGAGCGTGTAATCATGTTACTACCAAAAATATGGCAAAAGGTATTAGACCAGAATGGCAATTTTATAATTTAATAAATAATTTATTCATTAAACGAAAATTTCTTTTCATTTTGACAAAAAAATACGAAATTACTTTCCGAACAACCCAATACATTTTTTCAAAATTTCGATTTTAAGGGTTGTCCTAGACACAAACAAGACTACTTCATTGTTGAATTTATCTCCAAATATTAAATGTTTTTAAAATTTTCGGAGACTGACTGGCATTTGTAGGAACTTCATCTAATGCATATTTGTGTCATTGAGTGTACTTTTTCTGTTTCAACCCTTTAGAGTTTGAGGCCTCTTGCTGAATTCAAACTAAATTGAACAAGCACAATACCATAAGAATTAACTGATCTTTTCAAAAGCTTCTATAAGTAGAAGAAACAATATCAAAACAGCTCCTCTTCGCAATTTTTTAAACTGCTGTTCTCAAATCTATCTTTAAGAAATTTATACTGGGGTAGGAATAGAAATTAAATCTAAACAATTACATAAAAAATATTTTTGAATCAATATAGCCTAGCATCTTCTCAACACATCTTAATTATTCAAACAGATTAATTAACTAATTTATAAAAAATGTAATATAACAGATATAAAAGCAAGAAATTATAATTAAAATTTATAAAAGCATTTGAAGTTATGTTTTAAAACAACAAGCGAAATTCCGAAAACAGCTCGCAGGAAGATATGTACCATCAAAATCAAAACGTTTTACAGCGACATCAAAGTTAAATGCACATTTCTTCGATGTTTTCTAAACTTTAAAAAAATCTCCCCAAAACAATAGTTTCCTAAAATTTCAACACATTAAAAAAATATTTCTAGATTTAATTTGTATAAACAGTTTCGTTTATTGAAATTTCATTCAGTTCTATTTTTTCGCTTGATAAAACTTTAAATCGTTTGTTTTTCTACTGTCATAAAAAGTTGATTGTATTTCAGATCTTTAAATATAGAATTTTACTTTACTCAAGAAATGAAACAGACAGCGAGTGATTTTATATCTAAAAAAATCCTATTATTTCTCCTACACGAATATTTGATTCTCCTTCACTTGGAATTCAAACATTTTATTCTAAGATTAGATTTTTCCCATATTAATTGTGCAGTGGGTAGTTTCTAAAGTTATAGATATTTTTCCTATGCACATTGAATCATTAAGCAAACAACTTCTCTACAGGTACAGAAGACATCATAGAAATTCAAAAGAGTTTTATTTATTAAAGCTTTATGCTTAATCCTTCGTTTTATTTTTATACGTATTCACTGTCAATTTATATTTAAAGGAATTTTTTTTCTTTTGAAAGTAAACTATTTCAGTTCATATAAGATTTGAATCAGTATTCTATTATCATTGACTAAACTTTCAATGATCGACATTCTTAAATTAAATCCGCTGGAAAACAAGTAACGGAGCCCATTTTCTTGGCATCTCGAAGGCTATTTTGAGAGATTCTTTAACGAGTACCACACAAATAGTTTGAGAGAGAAAAAAGCAGCTCTGATTCGAATTTATGAAGAAATAAGTACATTTGAGCCATTAAAAGTAACCAAGCCGCGTCCATGCCATGAAAAAAAAATTTGTTTGAAATTTACATTTACGTCATTCAATTTAAAACAACAATTTCTTTTTTTAATAAGAATATATGCCGTCTATAGTACGTATCTTTGAATTACAAATAGTAGATTCGTGGAGTGCTATTAACACGACGAATTCCAAATGTTGACTGTCAAAAAGAACTGCAAAAATAGTCTCGTTCATCATTTCGTAACTTCCTGTGATAAATCGAAATTCTTCTCTCAGCCTGCTGGATAGTTAATGAAATTTGTTCAGGATTCTTCTCATTCAGTTTAACTAATAGTAATGAATCATTTCAAAATATGAAACGGTTTTTTGCTGATTGATAAGAATGATTGGTGAGCAGAATCTGACAGTTGTTTATTTGAAATCGTCAAATACTGCTGGCATGAATCGCTTCTATTCTGAAACCTTTGCTCATTGAAGTATTTTCTGGCACGCTTATCTATTTCAGAAACGGTGTTTGCTTAGTATTATTTTAAATTTTTGAATCAATCAAAATAATTGAATAGATATAAATACTCGTTTGATGAGGAGAAATTTTTACGGAACATTCGTTCGGCGAAACGATATTTTTAATAGAATCAATGTAAAATAAGAGAATATATTTCTTCTCCTAAAAAATATTCTAATCAATGTAGAATAACATAATTCATTATTTTTAATACATGCTTTTTTTACAAGGAAGTTGTCTGAAGACATTTGTTTTTACCTCTGTTTCAAAATTTGCTGAAAATGCGATCCTACTTTATCATTAAATAAATATTTATGAAGAGAAGGAACGGCAATTTAAATTAAATTAACACTTCTTTACATACGGTTCAACAGTTTCTCATGCTTTCAGTATCTGACATGTTCATTGATTCCAGATTGTTCTGCGAATACTTATTCTCCTTTCCCATCGAAATCGTTTGCCTTGCAGTGATGCAGAATGCAGCTCCATATGCTTTTGGGTTGTCCCACAAACTCATACATGTTGTAGCTATCCATCTCTACCCCTATAATCTTGGGCAGAGACTCCTCAGGAGGCACTTACTTAAACCCCCTTCGAATCGCTTTCACTTCCATCACTTTCGAATCACCCACGAATCACTTTCCATCGCTTTGAAGCATGCAATGGCATAAAAGTAGTCTTTTCTGACAGCGAGATTAATTGCTTCAAAGAACACTAAAACGTAAAGCTTTTTAAAATTTGAAATGATCTGCTAGTCATAAGTCGCACTAAAGGAATTGTATTAAAGAGACAAGAATTTCATTTTTATGAATAGAAATTTATCAAAGATGATCTCTATTAGGTCTATATGGAGCGTTGAGCATAATAATCAAGGCACGGAGTCACAAATTAATCTTGAACGGATATTTTGTTACGGAAATGACCGATCCAATCTGTAAAAAGATAATGTGATTACACCCAAGTTTTTGGGTGTAATCATCACCTTGCTTTTGTTTCTCATTGAACCATGTGAGAAATAATCGTTCAGTACCGTAGAGAGTTCGTGAATGCTGCATTGAAATTCTAGAGAAGTATCAACATTTTTCACCTTTATTTTTAGGATAGAGTCAATCCTTGATACAAATAGATGGTATGTGCGTGCTCACATCTCATTTTCCCTGGTTCTTGAATTTTATGGCATTTCTTTATTTTACCATCTTGTGGAGGCAAACGTATATTTAGACCCAAAGATTACTCAATAATAATACTCAGTACAGTTTTCACCAGCGATAAACGTCCTCAGGCAAAATAAAAGATCGTTTCTTTGATTATACTTTTTTTTCTTGTCTGTTTAAATTTTAGAACTATTGTTCTCGCACAGTGTTGAAATACTTCTTCCTCATATGACATGCGAATGTTCATTTTTATGTTATTAATTTATTAATGTTATTATGTTATTAATTTTTATGTTATTACCATGTTTCATTTTTGTACAATTATTTTACTAATTTTTTCTAATTTTTTTAATTTGATTTAAATTATCAACTTACTTTTTTTGCATATAAAAATAAATATTACGAATTATCAGTACATACGCTTTGCTTTGTCTTGCATACCTGTAAGACAAGCAGATATAACGAAGCCGTGGATACAGTAGCTGGCTCTGAATAAAATTCTTCACAAAAATTAGAAATAGGCTTTAAAAAGTTTTTCCGCGTCTTTCCGAATTACTTCCCCCCCAGGGGCTACATAAATCCAACTGATACCAATATTTTGACATAACATCACATGATTCAATGACAACTCTTTCAGTTCTATTACTGAAACGTTCTGCTGGGTCTGTTCCTACGATCACTTACTTTCTGATGTTAAGAAACTAGTGAACTGTATATTATTCATTAGTCAAATTTCGGAAAAGGATTTTCCTGAAATGTATGAAAACTCATGGCTTCCAAACCCTTATCTCTAATTATTTCAATTAATATTTAATAATAATCTGATTTAAATCCTCATTAATTATTTTAAATTCGGTACTTTATTCCAGAATTTTTTTATCCATATTTTACTTTTTATTTAATTATCTCTAATATGCGTGCTAAAAAAATCGTGACGCTCTGGTTTCTTACTCTTCTAGCGAAGAGATAAAAAACTCTATCGCCTAAGCATAGCTTCAAAGATAGCTAAGATTCACTCTCCTAAATCGACATTTGTCAAAGAAATTTCCATTAGAATCTCTTCGTAAAATCATGACAAAAATTTCTGTCACGGTGGGAAAGAACATATTTTTCCCCAGACATTCTCCCTTGGGGAATATCCCACTGCTGTGCTGAAGAAGGGGTTCTAGCTCAGGTGCCACCTTCGTCATCTGACTAGGTCGGCACCTGAATTTTGACGAGTGCAAAATTACGAGGTCCTTTCCTAGATGATGCTTTAAAGCGGAGCGTTAATATAACTTAAACTAACCTGTGGAAAAATTAATTCCAAATTTCCCTTGTTTTCGACTGTCTGCAAAATTATGTAACATATTTTTATGTGCAAAGTTAGACTCGTTGTAACTACTTTTGTAATTTCAAAGTATTACTGCGCTCTTGTTATTAGGAATAAATTGATTTCTTTTATGATAATATTCTTAGTTAGAATAATGTTAAAATATTCTACCAAAATTATTATTTTAGATCATGCTTATTTGGGCAATACAAAGTGAATAAACTTAAGAACTCAATTCTAATTCATTTTGTTAATTTTTTTAATTAATTCATAAATATTATTTTAATAAATATAATTAAAAATCGTTTGCACTTTTCTTAAGATGGTCTTTTATAATTTTATTTCTGATTTTAAATAAACCATCGAGAAAAGATAAACTCTAAACATTTATTTACACACACGCACGTAAAAAAAAATCCCATCATTAAGTTTTTTTTAAAAAAAAGGAAAGAAAGACTCTCATATTATTAACTGTATATTAAATTAAAATGATTCATTCATTTATGTTTTTCAAAATTCCACCTGATTTTGTAAATGAAAACAATTCTCCCCAGCATAGGATGTAAATAATCATTATCTCTTCGTGGCCTGAACAGTGACAGTGACCGCTTCAAGGACAGGTCTCACCACAACAGATAGTTGTGCTAAATCCGTTTCCTCATTCATCTGCCGCTCATGTTGACTAACGAGTTATTTTTATAACCCTGATTCGTTCGATTATTTGCTGTACCTGACCTACTCAGCTTTGATTATATCCAAAAAGACAACATATTTTATCAAAAATACGAATTGCAAACTAAAATCATAAAATCTTAAAACGCTGAAAAAAACTCGATCAGGAAATCAAGCCATAATAAATGTCATAAAATTCGTCCCTATTCTTTAAAAAGATTATGAATTCAATTCCAATTTGCATAAAGCATTTCTACCTTCTCCTTATACTTTTATTTAGATGTTCATATCGTTCGTTAAAAAATTCTTTTTTAGTGTTCTATTAAAACTTTGTTTTAAAAAAATTTAGCCATCTTATTGTGTAGAAAATATTTCTGTCATTTAGGATTTTCTAAGGAGAAACTTAATTAAATGTTCATTAGATGGAATTCTTTCTTTCTTTTTTCATTTATTTTGAGTTAGGGCTAATATTTTGATTTCAAAATCCGGCATTTTTTTATTCGACCGATTGAAATGCATTCAAATATCTTAGTTTAGTGCTGCTTATGTTGAAATTATGAAATGCAGTTTAAATAAAAAAGAATTCAAATGGTTACGTTAATTTTTTATATCTTTTACATTGAGATTATTAATTGTGAAAACATATTTGATGCGAAATATTTTCTGTACTAGTAAGTAAAATGATTTTTGAATCGTGTCTCGGTAAAAGTCACTACAACGCCTTTAAGTCAGGAAAGAAATGAATCACGGCTGAAAACAACATTCACACGGTTTATTGCGTAGGGGACTTAAGAAGGGATAAGGATAAAAATAGAAACCTTAAGTTCAAGAAAGCTTCTTTTGACAAGCGGACTCACTGAATGTTCTTTGCGAAATATATCAACGTCCTGATTGAGCAACGCTTTAGACTGAATTCGTTTCGCACATGGGTGGCGAACATTTATCGACCATTATGCTCTTTTTTCTAAAGAAACGTTACATGAGGTCAAATCATTTTAATTTATATTTATTGGGAAAATAATAAAACAAAATACTCAAAAATATATTTTGCACTTTTTAGTAGTAAAGGTTTAGTTATACGTGTCATTCAAATTAAAATATCATTAGTGTGTCTTCTTTTGTTGCAGATTGGATGACTAATAACTTATATTAGGATTGCAAGATCTTATTTTTGGCAGAATGCATGCTAAATTGGAATCATCTGCCAAACGGTTTCGAAGAAAGTTTTCATCTCTGAAAATAATGACTCATAAGCATAGGTAGATGAAAAAATGGTTAAAATAGCATGAGTCATCTTCAGAAAATCAATCAGTTGCATTTCGAATTCTTCAATTTGCAACTAAACGAACTGGGACAAGCGCGAATGAGATCCATCATCATGATATTTGTTTTATTTGTTCCTTGAAGGTTTGTGTTCAGTTCATTGAAATGTTTTTATATGTCTATGAGAAACATCGATTTTAGAGCCACGTAACATCCAATAACTGTGGATATTGTTGAATTTCTTCCACATTTTGCAAACACAGGCTGACTTTTTTCAAGCAGCCAACAAATCTTCGAAGTGCGTACGTTTAGCTGCTGGGGCTCCACCAGCGAATATTAGTATTGCATTCGTAAACCATTATGCACCGAGTTGACTTCATCCAACCAAATCTCTAACTTTCCCTTATTGAAAGCGATTATCAAGAGATATTAAACCATCTTAATACACAAGGCTTGTTGTTGAATAATGCAGTAGAATTCAAGAATCGATTGTCCTACGTCTGCTTGAAATAAACTAAAGATACTTTTTTTTTTGCCCACCATAATTGGAGAAACGATTTTTTTTCCACTCAGTTTCTTTCTCAGCAAACGAATTTTTAACAGCTGTACAAATATGAGAGCCCCTTTTTGAAATTGAATGATAACCCTTGTGTTTGTAATGCTTCTTAGTTATTTTGAACTGAAATGCAAACCGTTTTGTTCTGCCCAAAATATTGTGCCATCAATGGCACGTGTGCCAATAGTTTGCCATCCCTGGCCTAGATTGACACTAGGTTGTGAAAGTTGAAGTTGCGACTAGGTTGCGAGAGTAGGAGGGTAATATCTTTACTGGAAAGTTGCAAGGAAGTCCCTCCCACTGATTATCATTAGATTTAAATAAAAGATGGAGATTGAAGAGAAAGATCTGAAGGAAGTTGGAGGAAAAAAAATTGCCTACCTTTTTAAGTAGTTTAGCCTCTGAAATTTTCTAGAATTCTTTTCATATTTCTTAAATTTCTTTAAAATCGCTAATTTAGAAATAAACAGGAAATAATAACAAGTTTTTTAAACTGATAATGTTGTGGAAATTTTATCAAAGTGGAAGTAGAATCCATGTAGAATAAATATGCATCGATTCTGTAGAGAACATAAAAGTCATTTAAAACCACAAATAATGCATCTGATTTTACTCTGGCCTTGATAAAAATAATAATAGCAATTTCGGGAGCATATTACTGTCAAATATGTTTTCTCTTATTTAATGCATTAACTTATTTTAGATATGTGAAAAATTCAAGAGCTTTTCATATCTTTTATTTAACTTTTACCTTATTTTTATTGTTCAGACAGTTTTAGTGTCGATAAAACATAAATAAAATCTAATTTAATATCATGAGGCTCAGTACGGAACAAACATTTTTTACAGCAAGATTGTAAAATAAACACATTTTATTCGCTTATAAAAGAAGTTCCAATGGAAGTTTGGTTGTTTTTCTCAATGTAAAGCAACGTCTTCTGCTTAATGTTTTATTCACGTCACTGTTTTTTAAATAAACTATATAAAAAAACATTTCGTCTAGTTAATTACCAGGTAGTTAATTCCACGTCAATGAAAGCGAGATGAAATGAATTGATTATTTAATAAGTCAGCTCTGAGAGTATTAAAATTGTGTGATGTCACAAACACTAATATGAAAAATGTTGAGTGTCTCGATTCAAAAGAAGGAAACGAGTCCAGATTAAATAAAAGAAGTTTTTCCCATATTTGCTGAAGAAGTTTTCTTAAAAATGAGAGGTTATTCACTCCAGTCACCCAGAAGTTTTTATTGCTTGTAAATGCAGGAGGTCGCTTACCGTGCTACACCCACCGTCAGTTTTCGGTTCAAGTCAGGAGAAAAACAAATCTGGCAGGTAATAGAAGCGGCTCTTGAATTTCAAAGAGGAATGTGGCAAATGATGTTTAATAATTAAAGGAATAAAATTCTTTGTGGTATTTTATTTCATTAAATATTTAAGAATACTAAATTATTTATTAAATAATTAACTGCTAGTCAACACTGACATTAACTAGCAGAATTGCTGTACCTGTTTTTAAAAAACACATACATTTAGTAATGTGATAGAGCGTAGAAAATTAATATTTCGGTATTTTTATTTACTTTTGAATATTTAATTTATAATGCAATATTATAATTAACGTGGAATCTCGGAAACAGTTTTTCTAGCATCAGATGATGCCACTGATGTGAAATTAAAATTTAGTTATATTAATTAATTAAGCGATAATTAAGTTTTCAATATATTAAAATAGTGTCATTTCGAGCACATAAGTGCACAAAACTTGAAAATTCTAAATTCCAGAATATGTATGATAAATAATTATAAATTAAAAATCAGAAAGTAGAAAATAATCGAAATCTACTTAATAATGCAGAAATAAAACGGTAATGTTATTAAGATAATCAACTGTAAGTCAAAGTGAAAGCCTTTCCTCTCTATTTGGAGTATTTTTTCCAAAGGACAGAGAACCAGATTTCATTCATTTGGGGAACATTGACAAAATGTCCTTCAGTTGTTATCATTAATTGAATCCAGAAATCGTCATTATGATAATAAAGGAAATTATCTTCTTAGCTTCGAAAGAATGCGTAATTAATCAATGTTGTAAAAATAACCTGCTTCTCAGTATTTTTGAAACCAAGATCTAAGGAAAAGGATCAAAAATTGGGTTCCAAATACAGGTTCATAATTCTTGCCCAAAATTTAAAATACATAAGTCTTTAGTTATATGAACGTTTTAAAGCATCATTAGGGCTATTAGGAAATGGACGACTAGATGAGGCCTGGACTCTCCGCACCATAGCAACGGAACAGTGTTTGGAATTTAGCGTTCACCAGGCCCACTGGCACGGAGGCTCTTCAGTGAAATTCCTGTTCCGAAGCCAAGACCAGGTCACCATGGCCCAATAAGACAGAAAAAATGCAACTTTTCGAATAACAAAAATTCAGATTCAAAACATTTCGAATTGAAAGAGAATTAATTAGAATATTATATTGCTGAAGTATGGCTGTGGAGGAAAAATTGTTACGAAACTTTTCTTAAGCAGCATTTCAAAGGTCAAGTACTTGTAACATAAAATTACACAATCAATACTTGAAAGTCTTTGTTGATGGCTGAGCATCATATGCACTCAAGTAAATATCTGTTAGTAAAAATTATCATGAAATATTAGCACCCGACGGAACGCCAAAGCATATATTAAGCACACATTTAAAGAACTATATATAATATTTTCAGTATAAAAAGTTCTTTCATACAAAATATTATAGTTCATAAGATCCTCCGTAGCTTACATTTTCCTTCTAATTAATGAAAATATTGGTTACACCTCGTGATTTTTAAATTCGACCGAAATTAAATTTCTCAAATAATAATAAATGATACCGAACACTCTGAAAGTTAATAATTTTATAATTCATTTTTATTGGTGATTTTTAAAGTTTATAGCAAATTTTTATAACAATGCTAACAATTTTTAAACAATGCAGTATAACAATGCTAACAAAAAAATGCAAATCCATAACAAAATGAGTTAATAAAATATTTATTGATATTTTTATTCGATAGAATTTTAACGCTAAAGACGAAAGAATCTTTTCTCTTTATGGAAATATTTTTAATTGGAAAAAGAATGAATTATTTAATTAATTGCTTCTAAACATTCACTCAAATTTTCTTTATGTTTCATTCTAAATGTTAACACATTTTGAAGAAAACCCAAGCGTTTGGTTTTTCACATCTAATCAAATATTTTCAATTTTTATTTCAATTCTACAGAAATATTCTTCATTATTGTTCTCACTAAGTGCAAATACTTTTGGAAGATGCCAATAAAAACGTTCAGATGAAATGTAAAACAAATAACAAATCCTAGATATTTTCTGCCGAAGGACATGAAACCATTTCAGTACAGCTAATGACGGAACGCGGATTTTCCCTTTCGTTTAATAACAATGGAAGTGGCACTTGATAATGACGCGGTCATAAAAATACTTCCGAAAATGAAAAGCGTAGGCGTCCGCTTGTGATTCAATTCAGGGCAATCTGAGGCTACAAGTATTCTTTGTGTGTTACAGTCATTGAGATGGAATAACTGATACTTTGTTCCTTTCACTGAAGAGGAAGAGCGATTCTCTTCGAGCTTTTAAATCTTTTTTGAGAACTTCACTGTTTACCAGAAGAACTCACTTACCTGGAGTAGAAAAAAACCTATAGCTTCTATTGACTTGAAAAACCTATTCTTCTATTTTTGGATCTAATGGAACAGCATCGGATGAACTAAAATGTATATTTTATATCTCAGAAAGAGGAATTGAAACAACTTTTTCCGATAACTGTACATGCTATGATATACAATGAAGTGACAAAAGTCATGGGATAGCAATATGTAAATATAGAGATGGCAGTAGTATCGCAGGGAAAAAGTATAAATGCGCAGTTCGTTTTCCAGAGCTTTCATTTGTGTTCAAGTTATTCATGTGAACAGGTTTTTCGTGATTTATGGCGGCACGACGAGAATTAACAGACTTTGAACGTGGAATGTTAGTTGGAGCTAGACGCATGGGTCATTCCATTGCGGATATCGTTAGTGAATTCAACATTCCGAGATCCCCAGTATCAAGAGTGTGCCGAGAGTATGAAATTTCAGGCATCACATCCCATCATGGACAGCGCAGTGGACGACCACCTGCACTTAACGACCGAGACCGCCGACGTCTGTGTAGAATGGTCAATGTTAATAGACACGCAACACTTCGTCAAATAACTGCAGGAATCAATGTGGGACGTACGGGGGACGTGTCCGATAGGACTGTGCGGCGAAATTTGTCTTCCTTGGGCTATGACAGCAGAAGACCGACTCGAGTGCCTTTACTGACAGCACGACATCGCCTGCAGCGACTCTCATGGGCTCGTGTGCATATCGACTGGTCCCTAGACCAGTGGAAAACCGTGGCGTGGTCAGATGAGTCACGATTTCAGTTGTTACGAGCTGATGGTAGAGTTCGAGTGTGGCGCAGACCCCACGAAGCCATGGACCCAAACTGTCAGCAAGGCACTGTTCAAGCTGGTGGTGGCTGCATAATGGCGTGGGCTGTTTTTACATGGCATGGACTCGGTCCTCTGGTACAATTGAACCGATCATTGACTGGAAATAGTTATGTTCATCTTCTTGCAGATCACTTGCAGCCATTCATGGACTTCACGTACCCACACAACGATGGGATTTTTATGGATGACAATGCGCCATGTCACCGGGCCAGAACTGTTCGCGATTGGTTTGAAGAACATTCCGGACAATTCCAGTGCATGATCTGGCCACCTAGATCGCCCGATATGAATCCCATCGAGCATTTATGGGACATCATCGAAAGGTCCGTTCGTGCCCAAACTCCTGCACCATCCACACTTTCACAATTATGGACGTCTATACCAGGGCTTCTTAAACTTTTTTATATAGCGACCCCCTTCAAGCTTAGGAAATTTTAAACGACCCCCTCCTCCATATAATGAAATATATATTAACCGTAGATGTAGATGTAATATCGCACTATTTTACAATGTAAATAAAATAAGGATTAAAGAATACGTACCCATTCATTTCACATATATATAATTGGAAACGTTGACGGGATATCGGTCGTAATAAAACACAATAAATAGAATGACATAAAACTATATATATATTTATTCAATAGAAAAAATAAACTTTTGTAACAATTTTTTTATAAGAAAACATAAAACTATATCTATATATTCAATAGAAAAAATAAACTTTTGTAACAATTTTTTTAATAAAAACATATTATTAACATCAAACAATATTAATGTGACAGATGTGATTGTTTATTTTTAAACAAATAATTAAATCTAGGCTCAATTTGAGTTATTGCAGATCGTAATAAATTTTCAACGTTTATTAAAGTTGAACGGTATTTTGATTTTATGTAAGTTAATGTGGAAAAGGCTGATTCACATAAATATGTTGTACAAAATGGCAGTAATTTGTTCATTGCCATTTCCGATAGTAGGGGATATTCTGATTTGATTTCTATCCAAAATTCATGCACAGGCACTTGAGAAAATCTGAGTCGCAAGGTAGTATCACTTGTTAATTCGGCAAATTCTTCTTGTGCTTTGAAGTTTAAAAAATTAATTTCTTCCATTTCAATTGAAAATGGATTGCAAATCCATTGTTGTGTATCGATATCATTGGGAAAATACCTATGCATGTAAACTTCCATATCCTTCAAATGATTAACTATAATTTTTGTTATAGGAGTATCTTTTTTTGAAATATTGTTACTAATTATATACTCGTCAGTAAATGGAAACATTTCGAGCGATCCACTTTCCACTCTGTTCTTCCATATAAGAATTTTTTTAACAAAGGCCTCAAGTTTATTTTTTAACATAAACATATTAACGCAGACTCCCTGCATTGATAAATTCATATCATTGATTTTATCAAAAATATCTGCCAAATAGCATAGCTTGAGAAGCCATAAATTATCGTGAAAATAATCGGCCAAATTAGAATTTTGCTCTGTTAGAAATATAAGAACTTCATCTTTTAAAGTTAATAATCGTTTCAAACTTCGACCTCTTGATAGCCACCTAACTTCAGCATGTAGCAATAAACTTGTATAATCCGAATCCATATCAATGCGCAAATTTTTAAACAATCGACTATTAAGTGCTCGACTTTTAATAAAGTTAATGATTTTGACTGCATCAAAAAACACAGTGTTTAATTCTGGTGCAATTTTTTTAACAACAAGTGCCTCTCGGTGAATCATACAATGTGTAAATGTAATATGATCATTTCCATCTTTAACAAATGCTGTAAAACCAAGATCTTGTCCGGTCATTGCTGCAGCACCGTCCGTGCACACACCAACACAATTTTTCCAATTTAATCCTTCTTTTTCAAAAAACTCATTTACTTTTTTATATATATCTTTTCCACGAGTATGACCTTCCAGAGGACGACAAAACAGTATATCTTTGTGAATGCTTCCCTCATAAATATAACTTACAAAAAGTAACAACTGTGCTATTTTTGAAATGTCTGTCGACTCGTCCAGTTGTATTGCAAACTTTGAGCTGTCTTTAAGCCTCATAAGAAGCTGTTGAAATTGATCATTGCTAATGTCTGAAATTCTTTTGGGCACAGTGTCATTTGATAATGGAATTTTACTAATTCCATGAACAATTTCAGACATTCTTATAGCTGCAGGTAGTAAAAGTTGCTCTCCAATAGTAAAAGGCTTTTTCGTTTTTGCTATCAAATACGAAACTTCATACGATGCCAATAGATATTTATCATTCAAAGTAACATACTTCTCCAAAGTGTTCTTTTCTTTATTTGATGTTTGCAAAAGACGCTCCAAAATATTCTATTGGCTTTTTTGATAACGTTGCATGTTTAGTATTCAAATGTCGTTGCAGTTTTGACGGTTTCATGCTTTCTGCAGCCAAAACTTCTTTGCAAATTAAGCACACTGGTTGTTCTTCATTGTTGTGAGAAGAGCATGTGAAGCCATACTGCAAATATGATTCGTCATATTTTCTTTTTTTTACTTTGCTAGAAGTCGGATTTGAAGCACTGCAACTTGTTTGTGACGGCGTGGCAGACTTATTAGTTGGAATTTTAATTAGCCATTTATCCATGATGGTTAAATAATAATAAATAATTAAACAAAATTTAGTTGAACTTTAACGTAATAATTAAAAACACCAACTGAAAATTACACAGTAAATACACACATGTCACTACGAAGACAAAGCTGAGTCCAAACTGAAGTACAAACAGAAAAATAACTACACTCGAATCTTTACCAGTGCAATGACAACAAATTACGATCAGATCAACCCCGACGCATGGCGTGTTCAAAGTGTGCAGCGCACAAAGGCACCGTATCACAAAGACGGCGAAAAAGAAGCTTTCATTTAATTTTTTTTTTATTATTCTTTTATAAAAATAATATGCCGATTCGCCTAGCCTAGCTTGATTATGCTTCCGTATTGTATGTGTAAGCTGTAAGGTGACGCGGCGTCTGGGTACTTATAATCACTAAGTTATCTTGCAAACACTGACGCCGGCGGCCAGACATCAATGTCGAACATTCAGTTGAAAATCGAGGAGCGCGTTGTATTTATTATTTTAAATGCTACTTCCATATTTTCATTTATAGGCCCTACATAACAGTTTTGCATTGCCACTTTTTTCAAAAAATAGTTATAATAAAACTACAATAGTATTTTGTATGATTTTTATTTGTATTTATATTTGTACGTAGTGTGTATACTAATTTTAAAATTTTATTTATAATGATTGAAAAGTATCAGATCTTTGCGACCCCCTTTCAGTAGTCTCGCGACCCCCAGGGGGGTCGCGACCCACAGTTTAAGAAGCCCTGGTCTATACAAACAGCATGGCTCAATATTCCTGCAGAGGACTTCCAACGACTTGTGGACTCCATGACACGTCGAGTTGTTGCACTTCGCCGGGCAAAAAGAGGACCGACACGATATTAACAGTCATCCCATGACTTTTGTCACTTCAGTGTATATTCCGTAATAAAATGGTAAGGAACTTAGAAATCTATTTACTTACAAGATTTCTACAAGAATTTTCAAAAGGTACATGAAGGCTTTATAGCATTATTTTCTCTCATACACTGCTGGACAATTGCTTTACCCGGATCACAAATCACAATGTAGCATGATGTTAAGCAGAATAAAATATTATTGCATATTGTCCGGATAAAAATAAGGGTCATTTATTTTTTCCGATAATATTAAGGTTTTGAAATATTTAAAATAAAATAAGTCTCCATTTGATGCTATGTAAGGAAAGAAATAGAAAAGTGCCGATGGATAGCAGCAACAGCTTTGAAAAATTTGTGGTCTTCGGATATGCCTGATTTTGTGTAGAATGCATTATTCCATACATTGTCATGTCAAGCAACACAATATCTGATTGCAATTGCAGAAATTTACATCTCTGTTTTATCAATTTAAAGATGAGGGCATTCTTGACTACTGGAAGCTATTTTTGACCAACAGTCGTCTCTTCAAAACATTTCAAACATTTTCATTTGAGGTTTGATCTACAAAACAAGCAGGTTATACCAAGTGCTAAATATATATTTTCAACCTAGACAATCCTGAAGGGCAAGTGTTCGACGACATAATGCATTATCTTCCATGAAAAGGAAATTATGTTAGATAGTATTGCTGAAAATGTGAACATGAAGCAGTTTAATTTCATCAGTATAAAAGTTTCAGTAGCAACTACAATGTAACTAATGGCTCTTGAAGCCACCATACAAAGTTAGTTCATATCGGATATCTATCGATTTCCTGGATATTTTCTGCATTATAAGCAGAACCATTCTTTTGTCAATATTGGAGTCTACAATCCGATGACAGACTGCTCCTAATAATGAGTATTACACATTTGAAAATACTACAGTTAGTTTAGTTTAGTTATATTATCGTCCCGTTTAACGCAACACGAGGGCTATTTTGGGACGGGCCTCGTCATTTTGAGCCATGGTTAGATGAAACCTGAAGTGGCACCCCCCTCTCCACACCACACCACACCAGCGGGAGGACGTTTGGCCTGACAGATTTAACGTGCAAGAGACCCCCTCACACGACGGATCTTCGGTGGAATCGAGTCTCGAACCTGAAACCCTCCGGTTCCGAAGCCGAGACCTTACCACCCGGCCACCACGGCCCCTCAAAATGCAACACACGCTTTATCTTGCGATGTTTATGACACTTTTGCAAACGGGCGGAACGGTATAATCTGAATAATGAGACACATACAACATGGTCTTCAGATACCTATTCTGGGCTTCAGTTAGGGTTTAAACATTATGGGATGCCTGAAAGGAAACCATCTATACCCTAAGCAGAATTTATTGAGTAGTAAAATAATTTGTTCCAAACATGGATATCGATTTAAATCATTGGTTTTGTCTGTTTGTTTGAATTAGTCTGACCAATGTCATTTTACTGAGACAGTGTTATATTACTCAACCCATCTTAATTTGAGAGATCCCGGCATAACTGGAGATCTACATGGAAAATGAAATGAGATGTAGGATCTCTTGTAGAGAAATCATTTATATAGCTCCATGCAGGGACCAGACTCATACAGGGGGTCCCAAATTAAAGTTAGCCAATTCAGAGCTACATACCGCCTTAACTATTCATCCAAAAATTCTGAAAATTTAGGTTCGCCTTAATAAAGGGATGGGAAAGACATTTCGCTAAAAAGAATTTAGATCTAAATGTCGCCACTAAAGGGCGTATTTATATAAAGCTGGTCTGTCCTACGCGATAGATCCCGAACCATCACCAATAACTCAATGCGCAGCTCTAGTGCGACTTTAATTCAACCTACCAACTAACCAAACATTTGAAACTACAGCAAATGCAAATGTTGCAACGTCAGTCATTGTCACTTAACAGTTAAGCCAGTATAAAAGGGAATGCATTCTTTGAAAACTTGCGAGTGTGTTCGCGACTCAAAATGACTTTAATTTTGCAATCTCGCGCTTTATTAGTCAAATTGTTTTATCAAAGCCACGATTCAACACCAGCAGTCTTAAAGAAATTTCGGACTCAGAAGGATCTTCGAACAGTTCCAATCACGTGTCAAGGATTAAAGAAAATGATTGCGACATTTGAAGAAACAGGATCATTGAGTATTCATCCTGGAAGAGAATGAAAATCAGTTCCTTCAGAAGTCGTTGAGGAGGTTGCACTTCAAGTGGAAGAGGACAAAACATCAAACTTCATGGCTAGCAGTAGTGTTCGCCATGCTGCAACAGTGTTGGATAGGCCACGCTCCACTATGCATAGGATCCTCAGGAATATCCTACTATATTTGCCATACAAAATATCACTTGTTTATCAGCTGCACAAGATTTTGACGCACGATTAACGTTCTCGCTGCAGTTTCTTCCTTGGTGTGAGGCCGATTCTGAATGGCCTTGGAACATTTTGTGGTTCCATGAAACTCATTTCCATTTAGATGGCTCGGTGAATACGCATAACTGCCGAATTTGGGCTACAGAACATCCTCACTGTACCCTAGATGTCCCGTTACATTCACCCAAAGTAGTGTGGATTTAATGCTTCTTTTCTTCTGGAACCGTACTTCTTCGAGGAACAAACTCCACCAGGTGCAGTGACATGCACTATCACGAAAGAGCTATATGCATCGATGTTGAGAAATAAAGTTGTTATGGCTCTACAATCACATCAGTGTCTTGACCGAACGCTTTTTATGCAGGATGGTGCGATTCCACACTGCAAATTGTGTAAAAAAATATTCTGAAAACACATTTTACGGGCGAAACAGTAATAAGCAGCCATTTCAATAATGCTTATCCTGCCCGATCACCAAACCTTAATCCATGCCATTTTTGGCTCTGGGGATATTTGAAAGATCTTGTTGGCCGTGACAACGCGTGAATGTTGCCTGTTCTTAAAGCCAGTATTTGCCGCCAAATGTTCAATATTTCAACGCAGACATTACGCTCTACTGCCGAACATGCCATTTTCAGATTTCAAAGGGTAGCTGACAATGGTGGCCATCATATCGAACATGACTTGGATTAATTTATGTAATGTGTAATTCTTATGATAAAATAGTTGATAATACGCCTCCTAGGGGTGACATTTGGAGCTTTTTTTTTTTTTAGAAAAATGTTTTTCCCATTTTTTCATTAAGGCTTTCCCAAAATTTCAGAAATTTCGGATGAATAGTTACGGCGGTATGTAGTTCTGAATCGGGTAACTTTAATATGGGACACCCTGTATATCTATATGAGTAAAAATGAATGTTTGTTGGTATGTCTCCTATGCACTGCTGTGCGAATTTAAAACTTTGACTACTTATTACTTGCACTTTAAATACGAGAACTGAACCTAAAAAAATTCGTTTTTCACATAACCAGTTCTATACTGAATGCTTATGAGTCGGACAGTCAAGAAATTTGGTTCTGCTGAAGACGGAAAAACAAAATACTGCCTACCCTAAAGATCTTGAATCATAAAGTAAGAAAGAATAGAATAAATATTATTTACACTTCTTTATATATCATTCAATTTCAATAAATGTATTTATTTCCGATAGAAAGAATAGCATTTACTTTCGTATCATTCCTAATTAAAGAAGACATTTTAAATTCCAAACGATATTTCCAAAATTATTTCTTTTGCGGCATCAACGCGCCTAGTGTTGAATAAAAAACTTTTTTAAAAAAGAAAGCAAAATTACTCCAAAACCAGCGACTCACATCTGTGAACACATAGTCTTCCTTCTACAAATGTCTGGTTTTCAGAGCATACGTCTTCTGTAAAAACCCATTTGCTCCCTGCTGAGCTATGACGTGACTTTCCTTCGATAAGAATAAAATGTAATTCTTCGTACCTTTAATACTACTTGTGACGCTTGCTACACATTCCAGCTACTTTAAATGCTTTCCATATCGTGAAACAACACTGTGAGCGATATCGAACTCTCTGGAAACATCCCTTCTTTTTCATCTTTTTTTTTGATCACGTATAATATCTCGCATAATCCTCTAAATGTCTCTTAATTCTGTCACGAGGGAATATAAATTTGGATGGACTCAATTTATCTTAATCTAATTTCAGTTTCCGTGGTTTGTTGCTATCCGTTTGTGGTTGCTGTGTCTCGCCCTTCATTAATCCCTCAATGTGCACGGAAAATATGCAACTCGGAATCCTCTGTCCGAGTGCCTATCAATGATTAGAATATTGCAATGATTTCTTGAAAACACAAATTTATTTGTAAAATGTGAGCAAATAAAAAGACCCTGTTACTTCATTGTGCCATTTACCTATTCAAAATACAGCTAACAACATCTAGAAAATTGCCGTGGCATGACAGTCGCATCTTAATCTGAGTTAATAACATTGAAAAATCGTCTGACTTATATGAATTTACTAAATTCTTTATACGTGACATTCCTTTAGGATTTGAAATACTTATACAGAAGCTTCAAATCAAATTGGGTCCAATATCATCAAGCTGTCTTTTCGAAGCTGTGTTTCGTTTCGAAGTGTTAGATATCATCATGCAAATTACCTTTAATTTTACGATCGTTATTTGTTGTGCATCAAAAATAATATATCCTTTATAATAGTTTATTTGTTTATTAGTTAACAATTTATTTTATTTAATAGTTATGTACTTACTGAATGAATAATTAATCCACGCCTAGATTATGATTTGTGGAAGACTTTATATATCTTTATATATAAAGATATATATAAAGTCTATATATAAAGATATATACTTTATATATCTTTATATATAGACTTTATATATATTATTTAGAGATATATTGTTTATATATCCTTTATTGGATATTATCCTAGATCTTACTTCGATTTTTGTTGGAATTCTAATGATAGGTGAAGGGAGCGCATTTCCATTATTAAATAATTAATCAGTTTGCTTCAGAAGATGTGATTATACCTCATCATGTAGTTTCTTAGATCCACATTTGAGTGAAATTTTTGAAAAATTTATAATCGTCAGAAGGCTCAGAAGGAAATGACAAGGATATACTCGGTCAATCGATTTTCAATAAAAACGCACCATAAGGGTAATAAAAGTTTTACGCTTTTTGCACTCACATTTTACGCTAAAATGTTTTCTACGACTTAATCTTTAATTTATAATTCCTTATTATGGATATGATATATCCGTGAAATCCATCTTGCACCAATTGACTGCCAGATTATTCTAATCGTATGAAACCCACATTTAATTACATAACAAATTAAATAATTATTGTCCTTTGAAAATAAAATAATGGATTCCCAACGAGAATACATAAATGTACGAAATTTCCAAATAAATCTGGAGGCGATTACAAACTCGGGTACAAAACTCCGGTTTTACAAACATAATTGTTCTGCATTGTATGATGCATATTTTCTCCAAAAATGTGATAATTGTTGCGACTCCCAGGTTGTCTGATGCAAGATGCTTTCATTTGTATTTGTCGTCGTTGTGGCACTTTGTACTCGAATGCAAGAGAAACTAAGCGACGGAGTTGAATGCTTGCGGAAATAATGAAGTTTTGTTCAGGTACATCATTTGCTGAAAATCGATAGAACCAGTAAATCATGATGCACCGTCTTAGCTCCAGTTTTAAACCTGTATGTAAAAAAAGCATATAGTTTTAAGGCCAGTTTTTTCTACTTTCATGGAGATTCATCTGCGTATATCTTTCACTTCCATGGGAATTCTCTTGGTTTCACTTATTTATAAATAGTAAGCGAAAAAAATCATTTTTTAACCCTCCAAGCGTGTGTTTTTTTATCGATTCAGTTGTTTCCGCAAACGACTTTTTTTTCTACTTTGAATTGAGCCATCGAAAAAGGCGACGATGTGTTTTTTTTGCTTGTCCCCCCCCCTCCGTTAATAACTCTTTTGGCAATGATTGATTACTTTCCGATAAGACAAGACTACCAGGCGGAAGACCCCCCGCCCTTAAAAGCACTTCGAGCTTATCGTTAAAATGGTTTAAGTAGGAAGTATTTCGTGCGGTTTTCGGAAGGGGAAAAAATCTTCTCTCTAAATTGTACTTATCAAAGTAATAATTTAAGAATTCATTCATTAATAAAGCATAATGTTTCTGAACATCTTTTCCTTAAAATATTGCTATGAAGCAATTTTAAAATACGTCTAATGCCTTCAAATGGATTACAAAAATGAATGGAATTTATTTGTTTATTTAACTACTTTGCCTCAAAATTCATGACATGAATACATAGGTAGATTTTCTGTTAAGAAATCAAGACTGTTTGTTAAAATTTTATTTTTGATATAAGATTGTTTTAATTGATTTTTTTTCTTTTTTTTTTTAATAAGGCATAAATTTTTGCAAGGAATTTCGTGTTTTATAATCTAAAAATTAGGTTTTTGTGTCTAATTTGAAATGCATTGAAATATTGATCAGATATAAAATGTAATTTAAAAATGATATATACTTACGATTTACAAACAGGAAGAACAAATATCGAAATTCTATCTAACATATTATGAGATTCATATCATTCTTCATATATATTAATATATTTTGAGATCTAATAATGGAGATGCGATACTTGATTTCTGGTTAAGTCAGATGCATTTTACAGAAATTATTTTATTTACATCAAGAAATAGAAAATTCATTTCCAATATACTTTTTAAAGAAGTGTTGAATTTTTTATTCCTCTGAATCTTTTTTTAAGGATTCAATGAAAATATTTCGTGATTAGATACAGAAATATGTTCTTTTTTAAACACAGCGTTCTTCTTTTATTCTTTATTTTAAAACTGCTTGTGATATTCTTAATATTAACTTATTAGCCATATTTATCTGTATATATGGCGTACTAATATTGAAACAATGATAAATAAAATCCTTTTTTAGGAAAATGAATTGTGAAGAGTTGATTACATGTAAGTGTTACATTATTCATAATTACTATAAAAGATATAGCATATTATGAATTCTTCAACTAGTTTTCAGAAGAAAAAAAAATGGTTAAAAAGATGTTGAAATGCACTTTTGTGTTACTTGCGAATATCGCTTGACAGATTTTCTCAAGTTTGTACGTACAACTTATTACGTACTAAAAAAAGCAATTAATTGATTTTTTTCTTTAGAATTCTTTATTTAAATTTATTTATATTACAGCTTCGGGATTAAAAATTATAATATATTTATATCACAGCCATACTGTTAGATTAGTTTTTTTTTTTTTTTGTAAATTGCGAGAAGCAAAAATCACCAAAAAATTAACTACACATAAATAGCTGGTCTTAGATTTATAAAATTTGGTACATAATTATTTCTTGACCAATAGACATTCAATAATGAAAATCTTTTTCAAAATTGTTATTTTCTTTTTTATTAAATCTTAATTTAAATTTAATGAATCGAAAAAGCTTATTGGCAATTGTTATGTCACAATAAAATTCAAAAGATTGCTTCCAAAAACAAAATTTTCATTTTCGGGACAATTTTTCTTCAAATTTTATAAATAATTTAAAATTAATTTTAGAAATAATTCGTAACAATTCGTTTTTATTGAAATGAAATTTAAATCAATTTTGCTATTTTACCGTAATGTTCAGTCGTTATTTTCTTAACGTTGAGGAAAAATATCTGCTTTTTTTAAACAGTAATTTCAGTTAAAGATTTTAAGAGCTTTTTAATGGCTTATTTAAATAGCATGATGTACGAATCTTTCACAAGATATGCTATAATTGATGAAATCAAGACTTACGTCATCATCAAGACTTTGATGATGAATGAATGAGTAATTTAATGAGCATTTGAAAATAGTCTAGAAACTATTTGAAAAAATGTGGCATATGAGATACTTTAAATACATTGCAACTTATCCTAATTCCAAATAATAATTTTCTATAACTATTTTTAAAATATTTCTACAATTTTAATTGTTTTCATACTAACAAAATATTTGTAAAGATTGAATTTGAAAAGAAAAAAAAATATTACGTTTTAGCGGCTCATTCTGGAGAATCATGAAGAAATATGAATCGTGAGAACAATGATTACAATCAAGTGAACACTGGCTTGAAAACAGAAATAAAATGCTCAGCGCAAATTAAATTTTCACTGCTTTATTAAATTTAATTTCGGATTTATACCTGATTCTGTTCGTGATTAATATACTGTATTCTATACCTTAACCTCTATATTATTTCTACATTCAGTACGTCATTAATAAATCACTCAAATAAGTTATATAAATATAAAATGTACCTGTTAACTCTTATATTTTCAAAAGATTGATTCTAAGACAGATTGTGTTGAAAACCTGAAAAGTGTTCTCTTGCCAAAAGTGACATTAGATTTAAAAACAAAACTCTAATAAAACTGACAAATAACTTTTTTTTTTCAAAACAGGCAGAAATATATTAAGATAGAATGTTTTTTAAAAAACTATATTTAAGAAATATCCCGATTTATTATTTTTACAAAAGCTTTTTGGTTTATTTCATCCAAATATTTAGAAAACTAAGGCTGTAAGACCTTCACATATATAATAAATAACGAAAACTACTGTGAGTGAAATGCAATTAATGTCACTTCATATCACACTAAAAATTGATTTTATAAATTTGAAATTTTCAAAAAAATCAGTAAAAAACAATTTTTTTCCCTTTCAATTTTCTTTGAGAATTGTCTTTCCATTTTGAGTTAAAAACTGAAATATCCTATTATTATTAAATGTAAGAACGCCCTTAAGTGACATCTTCAAATATTAACTCAAAAAGCTTGAATATGTGGCTTTGAAAACTTTTTCAAAGAATTATCGAAGCATATGCTTCTCTATGAAAGAACAACGACATTAATCGGTAAGATGTCATAATTAAGATGCAAAATTTTCGCCTCTCATTGTGAAAGATATCTTAAATCACATGTCTAAAATTAAGGTATAGGAAACACAAATTTTGAAAATTATAAGATTATAAGAAAATTATAAGGCAAGATTATATTTCCCGTTTATAGATAAACGTTTATATTTCCAAATGCTTTTCTTCGTTTTTATAATAAAAAGACAATTTATAGCACAGCGTATTTTGTAAAACTGTCGGAATAAATACAGATATATGATAGTCAATTTAATTATACAAAAATTTTAGTTTAAAAATTTAAGACCTCTAATGGAAAATATTTTTTTTCTAACCAAGATGTGAATTCATATCGCCGTTCCATTTGAAATTACATATTACTAATATGAAAAAACAGTAGGTGAGTGAAGAGGGGGAGGGGAGGAGGGACGTGGTCAATGAGTAAAATAAGATAAGATATCCAGATAGATTACAAACCAGTCTCACCACTGGAACTCCGTGGCTGGGAAGTTGGCGGAGTGAAAAATGCTTGTTTCTTTTTCGGACACACACTCGTGTGAAGCTGATATTTTTTTTGAAGTAATCTTTTGACGGTAAATTTTTAAAAATGCATATTCAGAGTAATTGGCCGCTAGGGGGGTTAAAAAAATTTGTGTTATTAAATTTAAAAAAGGAGAAGTTTTGCATTAGAGTTAAAGTTAAGTTTAGTCCTAATGCTGAAGTTTTCGAACTAAGAAATTTGATAGAAGAATGTGAGATTTATAAAAAGGATAATCATTTCATACTGCTGTTGATAATGTATTCGAGTGTAAACATGAGCAACTAAGAGTTGAAAACGAAAATAAAGAAGACCTATAATTTGAGCATACTTAGCTCTCACAGTTAGAAAAAGGAGTATAAATTGCTAATCTGTGTAGTCAATTAAATAGGAATGAAAATTTACAGAATATTATGGCAGGAAAATAGTAGAAAGTTTAATTAGTGTCAAAGCTTTAAATATTCCAGTACTTCAAAGAGCAGAGTCTTTTAATTTATTTTTTCAGTCCATTGAAAAGTCGTTAAAAATGATTCTATTAAATATTCTTGACGAGAAAGCGGGTAGTTTAATGATTTTATCTTCAGAAAGAAGATTTCAATAATTATGAAAATTTTAGAGCCATTATTTTGAAAGAATTTCAACTTACATCTAATGAATATCTAAATCAATTTCAAAAGTCACAAAAATTACCTAATGAAAGGTATGCTAATCTCGAGTTAAGATAAAGTGCGACTTTTGAATTTAATTGTCATTTACCAGAAGTGAAGGATTTTAAATAAGTATGTGAATTAGTTCTTTCGGGAAAAATAATTGAGACCCTCGATAGAAAATTATCTCCAAAACAGGGAGAATCGGGGTATAAACCACAATAACTAGGTCGCGAATGTGACATTTTCATATCAGCTAAATAAAAAATTAAAAGGTAACCAAATATCTCTCCAAAACATGACAAAATTCGAAAAGCAGCCTTATGACTTAGGTCATGAAAAGAGTAGTTTTCGTGGGTCAAAAATATTTATCTGTCTTCCATTAAAAATGTGAAATACATTAGTTGCAGAGAAATCGCATCCATTTTAGCTGTGTCCTGTTTTTCAGAATCGGAGTGTTAACAAAAGAGCTTATATCATCAAAGCAAATCGTTTGGGTTTGTCACCCGGTTACAATGTAAAGCTAAGAATTGTTGTTATAAGAAACCACATTATCTATTCATTCCACATTATCGACCAGAAAATCCCTCTTTCGCTCAGACACAAAGTTTATATGATTAACCCATTAAGGTTCAAATTGAGGCACTGCTAAATCGGCTCCCTCCTAGTGTCACTTTTTTCAAATGTGTAAGATTTGGACACCTCCGCATTTTCTTGAATTGCCGAATCCTCTGTTGTAAATATTGAAAACAACAGATTACGCACAGATTAATTACAGATGTGGCCACTCAAGCCGTAAGGCAATTTGGGAAACATGGAGCGTTAAGAATATTTATAGTCTGCAACAGAATACAAAATGGGTGTTTACCAAACAAAACATAAAAGTAGGTAATATTGTACTTTTAAGGAAGGAGAATTTTGCCGTGTGTCATTGGTCGAATACTCGAAATATATCCCAATACAGATAAAGGGCAATTGGTTGAAACTGAAAATGTAATATTTAAAATTCCAATCACTAAAGTTTTCATTTTACCTTTTTCAAATGAGTACTCTTATTTCTACACTAAATAGTAGTGCATAATTCCTTTTTTGTGTCATTGAGGGCTTATAATTTTACGACCAAGGTCTTATTATGTGATAAAAGGGTTTGAATATCACATTGAACCCGGAGGTTGGGGCTCCGTGTAAGAGGTTGTCTATTATATCATCTCGGAAGCTGGGACCATTGCTATGACTTCCAGATTGCTAATGCCTATGCCTACATTTGCATTTTGTTATTATTGTTGTTGCTCTTTGTCTTTGAATGCTCGATGTTAGAGGCAGAGAGCGATGGTGTTGAATGCATGTAGAAATAAAAATATTTTGTTCAGGTTCATAATCATGTTCATCATTGATTGATAATCAGATTCTTCATCTATTGATAATATTGAGATAGTACGGACTTGATTAAATCAAGTCTCCTGCATTAATATTGAGCCTATATTAGACGCCTATGATTCCGAAAGTCTTGCCGAATTGTCCTCTCTATTATAACCAATAAATGTTCAATGGGATTCATGATAGGCTTTCTAGGTGACCAAGTCATTTGCCAGAATTATCCACAATGTTCTTCCAACCAGGTGACATGACATATTGCCATTCATAAAAATTCCATCGTTGTTTGGATACAGGAAGTTCTAGAGTGGCTGCAGTTGGTCTACAGGAAGCTGAATAAAACCATTTTCAGTCAATATTAAGTTCAGTTCCACCAAAGAACCTAATCTATTTCATATAAAAACAGCACTGTCCCTTTATACATTTTGTACAAGATACTATTGTAGTTTGTAAACTTGAATATACAATACAATATCATCTCAATATACAAAGATCGAAAGCATTTTATGGATTTGTTTTTCCTTTCATTGAAAGTTATTATTTGGTTAACTTTTTGCACCTAAGAATGAACTATCTGTGCAAAAATAGCAGATCAAAATTGATTCATTAACAACCCTCCATTTTTCTGAAAATAATAAAGATTTTGAACCTTTTTAAATTGCTCACTCTAATATAATATTTTGAATTATAATCTCGTATTGTAAATATATTGCAAATAAATGAAATACTAATTCAGGATAAACTTTTATTCCCCTGTGAATCCCATCTTCATTTTAATTTTTGCGATAAAATTATTTGTTACAGCTGTTTACTATTAATTAAGCCTATATCTTAATAACAATTTTCAAAGCAATCAGATGTATCCAATGAAATTAACTAAATCTTTATATTATCTAAAATAAAGTAAATGGAAAATAAATATTTAAGTTTGAAGGAAGAAAGAAGTAAAAATAATGTTATAGTTATATAAATTTCAGTAACTGAAATATGCAAAAGAGACTACATCTGTGCAAGCAAACAGCTGTATCAAATAACAAATTGGCATGAAAGATACAAAGGATTGGATCTTACAACAAATTCCTGAATAATTTACAATAGCTTGCATTTTTATTATAAAAATGTCGGGCTTACACTCATAAAAATTTTCAGATTTAATAAAGCATCAGCAATTAAAGCAATTTTTTCTAAGTCGATTTATTTATAGAATGATTATAAATAAAACTATTTTTAGCATTCTCGGACAAAATTGATATAAGCAAACAGGGAGTAAGTCAAAAACTTTTAAAGTAATTACATTTTGATTCCATACACAAGGCGTCATTTAGGATAATGATTTTTAAAAAACTGATATCAGACTTTCGCAATGTTTGTAATAATAGATTAAAAAATAGTTTTAAATTCTAAAAAGTGAAAAAAAAATGAAATGCCCACTTTTTTTGTTCGCAAATAAAAGGGCATTTAGATTTCCTTAATATGTTTACTTCTTTACATCATGAAATTTTTTTTTTACATGGTCGTCAGAAAGGAGACCAGTAGCAATGCGAAAGAAGCTGTTGGCGCTTTCAGATTCTTCCACTTGTGGTTTAACGTCTGTTCTTCGGAAAAGTCATGAAGATTCCAGATGTACAGTTGAATGTTTCTTTTCCATGCTTTTGTACTACAAAAGAATTCAGTGTTTTTTTTCTTCCTTCCCGTCGACGAGCTGTTTATTTGCAATTTTTTTGTTGTTGAATTAATTTGTGGTTCTTTACTAGCTCAAAAATATTATTCTCACTGAAGGTAAATTGGGCAGATTTTTTTTATCATTTGGTAGAAGAATAGAGACCATCTAGTTTGAAACCATTAATTTTGAGAATTTAAAATAAAAAACCTTTTACCAATCTGTCTAAGATAATATTTCTTCACTAGAAATTTTTATTTAACTTGACCACTTTCATGTGTGTAAACATGTAATTTTGAAATTTACTTTTCACTCATTTAAATACTTTTAAAATTATTCATAGTTAAGGTCAAGAATTCCGTTCTTTGTCTACGAGAAATAAAACATTCTTCTATTTCTTCAAGTATAAAACAAGATAAGAAATTATTTATTATTAATTCCGCATTTAAAAAATCTGACGAAAATGGTAACAAGATGAAGCAACTATTATAACAGAGTTCAATGCGAATAAAATTTTGTAACTAGTGCATTTAGCGATGTCATTTTTTTAATTTTAAATGTATAACATGTAAATTTATCTAGAAATATAAAATCAACAATATCATCAACAATCATCTTCTTTGTATATGTTAGACCTTTTCGAAAATTGAAGAGCGAGAGTAGTGGTACTTTAATTTATAAAACATTGCTCAATGATACAATTCAGCATAACTGACATTTTGTCTTTTTGAATTAATTTTGAATATCTTAATAATTACCTGATAAAAAAAATTATTATCATGAAAATTTTTGGATCATGTTAGTAGGTTTTTGCATAGAAATTGTAGCGAAGCAATCACAGACTTTTTATAAAAATTAAACTGAATTCATTTTAATTAAAAATTTTAAAATAACATGGAAATGTAAGTTTAAAATAAATGCAGTTGTAGATATGTTATATTTGATTAAAAAAATCGATTGCAAAATAATTTTAATTACTTTTTATTTATCATTAAATGTCTTTCCCTTTATATATATATATATATATATATATATATACACACACACACAAATTTTATGCTCGACAAAAACTTTAAACTTTAAAGAATCTTGTTTCTATTTAAAAGCCGTGGGTAATAAGTCTCTCTTTGTTTCTGTAGTTTAAAAAATATCAAGATATAATTTTTTATAAAATCCTTTGATTATTTTAACCAAGTTTGATTTTACATTTCAAGCGTGTAATGCGCGTTTTCGACCCCTTGATGTAAATGTGAGAAGGAATGGTATCAACACTTTCTACTCGTATATATCTAGAAAATGTATTCAAAACTGCCTTTCTAAAAACGAAACATTTAAAATTCAACTTGCAGAGACAATTCCTTTTTCGTTCTCTTTTCTGTAGCGCTCTTGAATCATCAATATTTGAGTTCGAGACCAAACCCAAAAGAAGAAAGCATCTGAATGCTTCTGGATGATAAACTCCTACCGTATCAGACAGTTTTACCCTCTACTTTTATGATTTTTTTTCAATTAAAGGCACAGAAATTATCCATAGATATCTATCGCTAATTGCTGAAAATTTACGACTGTATCTTAGTTTTCCGCAATATGTAGTATTTATTCAGTTGGAAGAAAAGATATTTCTGAAAAATTCCCTTCAAGTTTATGTATCAATAATTAGATGAGATGCTATATAGCAGAGAATATAAATTAAATAGCTAGTAACATTTACTTTGTATCTGCTTGACTTTCAGAGCTTGGACTCAACTTCTGATCAATTAGAAGTTTTCCGTTTGGTCGCATTTTGTTTGGAAGTTTTTGCAATTTTTCTCTGCTAAAGGCGACCTGTCTATAGAAATCTTTCTGTCTGTTGTTGAAAGCGTTATTATTAACACAGGTTTAACTTTTCGTTAAACAAGGCTGTTGCATGTTCTTGACTCAATCTCTCCAGTCATATGTTTCGATTTTTCTTTTGATAGAGAAATATTTCAAATATGTTTATTTTTGTGTAGAGTCCTAATTCTGCTAAAGATCTCAGTCTCTTGCAAATCATCCCCACGGCAATTGTGAGGGCCCATAGTAAAATAAGTCACTTCATCTTTCAAGTTCTTTATTTTAAATATAACGATTATAATTTTTAAAAAATATGATTGAAAAGAATGAAAAATTTGGAAACTATTGATGGTGAAAGTCTTTGATGATCTTTTAGTGTATTTGCATATTCAAAAAATCTGCCTTGGCGTCTATAGACAGTAAGAAATATCTTCAGTTATTTTCTCTTAAACAAAAAGCATGAATAAATGCAGTATTGTTACTTCGAAAGGTTAAAATAGGATATTCCTACTCTCAGTTTTTAAACTTTTCTATTTCATTTGACTTGCTTTGTTTTTCTAAAAAAGGAAATAGGCACCTTCATGCACTATTACGGAGAATCTTTTTATATTTTTGTGCTCTTAATTATAGCAATTTCAATATTTTTTTATTTGATTATGTTAATGGGTAGATTACATTTCAAATGTATTTCGACGTCTGTTAACAAAATTAGCTTTAAAAGATATTAAACTGAATTATGAAATCGAAAAAAAAAAAAAAAAACCCTCTTCGAGCGTACTTTCAATACTAATTCAAAAGCAGATTTTTCCACGACAAAAGTGTGACAATGAATGTTATTCAAAATGCAAGCATGTGATTCTTTTGTGTGATTGTAGCTCGCGTATCCTCGTGGAGCTGTCCCGCCCCGAGAGCCCCAGACAACGGACTGAGCTTCATCTTCCGCAATGGAGAGCTGGTCCATTTCCGATGCCATCCCGGATACCAGATGAGAGGGAGCCCTGTGGCCCACTGCATCAACACTGTGTGGACCCATTCTGCTCCGGAATGCATTCCCATCAGGAAAGGTAAAAATGGGCGTTTTCTGCAGAGACTCAAAAATAAAAGATTTCAACTTAGCCTAAGATCCACTTGATGATATCAAGTAATATTATTAATTATGAATACAAGTAATATTTTGTTGGATTCCTGGACACTCGGGAATTACTGGAAACGAAATAGTTCAACAAGTTCAGCAGCAATGACTGAAATTTTTTTCCATTGAATGATGCAGTTCAAGTTGTTAAAAACCAACTGCAGAAAAAATGGCAGAGCTTTTGGAACCAAAAAAAGCAGAGTAAGTTATATGAAATGCAGCCCTTGATAAAGCCTTTTAAGTCTTACAAGTTAAATCAGAAACAATCAGTCATTTTAAATCGTCTTTGAATCGGCCACACTAGATTGACGCATAAGTACCTGTTAAATTCAGAACCTGCACCACTTTGTTCGCACTGTCACTGTACCCTTTCAATTAAACATATTTTTCTGCAATGCCCAAAATTTAGCGCATGTAGATGAATCCAATTTGGGAATAAAAATCAGTTGAAAGACTTGTTGGGTGATAACCCAGATGAAAACTAATTTTATTTTTTACAAAACATTGGCATTGATAATCTCATTTGAGTTTTTCTGCTCTTTTTAAATTGGTTTTAGAATTTTTACACTTTGAAACGTTTTAAAACTCTGGAAAAATTCTAAAATTGTGTTTGGCGCAGAATGGCCAAATGTGACTTTTGCGCCATAAAACCAAACCAGTTGATGATAAAGAAATATCAGGAACTACAACAGACTTTTGGATTCAATGACTATTCAAAGTCTCATTTCTTCGATTTAAATTACATAATTACCCCACCAGAACATAAAATAGGAGTTTCGATTCATTTCGATTCATCACCGTATTTTGTGAGTACAAAAAACGTCCTGTGACCTATTATAGAACATACACACCAGAACGTTATTTATCGAGTACGTAAAAGTACACACATTGAACGCAAAATCCTTCACATTTCCATCTCTGTTTCCATTTCAACCAAGGTTTCAATTAATTGATAGAAGTATCAATTATTTCTAAGGCTTCTCACAAATTATGCTTCTTTTTTATATCCAGAACACCCATCCTTTATTGAAAACATAATTCAGCATGGAATTGATTCTGCTTCTGTTTTAGCACCATTCATTTTTCATTCAGCTTTTTTTTCAATTTAAAATCGTCATTATTATGACTTGGTTTATTTCTAAATAAGGAATTTGGTTATAGATGTTTTTCCTACTCGAGATTTTTAATTTTGTGCATTTGTGTATTTTCATTATGGATATTTTATTTTAAGATTTTCAAATGCAATCAAATTTTGATAGAGTACATACACTGCCACTTGATAGTGAATTTGTCAAAAATTCAATTTCAATATTTCATTATATTTCAAATAACAAATTAAAAATAGAAAGTGATGAAAATACATTCCTACTTTTCACGCATAAAATCGTGTTTTTAAATTCTTTTATCAAAATTTTGCGAGTCTTATACTGTTAAATGACAATCGATTTCTCACTCAATTCTTCATTTGCCAAATACGTGAAATTTTGTATAGATATTCATTTCTGAATATAATAAAAAAATTCAGAAAATTCTTAGTTGTTAGTTTGTACATTAAACAGTAATTAAACATAAGATTCATTGACATTCAATAATTTAATGTTTTCACTGTTTTATTTTGAATGTATATTTTTGATAAAACAGATGATTGTCTGTAAGAAATTAAGAGAATTGAAAGAAAAGAATTGAAGTATTTATGCTTAAAATAAGAAAACTATCAATGACTAAAATATTTAGTATTCTAGTAAAATAATGTACAAATAAGAATATTTTAACTAGAAATCTAGAATGTCTAAATCTTTGTGAGGAAATTTTATATGACTGTTTAAAATATAGATGTAAATTTAAAGAAAACCAACTGAATTCAGCGCCAACAGGGCTGCGCAATGTTCGTATCAAGCTCAGTTGCTTGACGTCTTTATTATTTTTTTTCATGTTGCATTGAATATCATAAGATTTAAAAGTCAAAAATGATAAATACAAGAAACTGTGCTGCGAAACTGAGAAAAGTGTTTTTTTGTCATGTTTATCATTAAAAGCAATAATAATAATTATTATAAATAACAAAACGTTCATTATTCTAAAAATTGAAATATGCTATAAATTTGATTACGATTTCATTTATTTAGAGCATTTCTCTTTGCATCTGTGGTTTTGCGATTGTTGTTTTGATCTATTTTTGATTTTTAAAAACCTTTTTTTTTAAACTCTGATAGGAGGGTCTTTTTTTTTAAAATTTTTTACCGTATTTATTATTAAAAATGACTTCTGCACAATGTTATTCGATTTCATTTATTTCATGTCTGAAATGATGGAATTTCAGAACGATTGAAAACTAATTTTTTCTTCATAACACTACTGTTCTTTAATATTTTAGGATTCACAGTGCGAAATTAGATATTTTAAGAATACTTAATTATTATAAATTTACTGTTAAGATAGTTAAATTATGATTTAATTTGGGATTTTAAAAAAAAGGGTAAGGTTTTATAATATTTACAGTGATAAATTTCTGTTTTCGATTTATAAAAATTTATATTTAAAATTTGTTAAGATTATATATATTTTTTTCCTTAAACGCTAATTCGTCCCGAAGATTAATTTACATATTATTGCAAATTTATTGAGTGTGAGCCCTTTTGTTTTTGAGTTTTGAATTATTTCATTGAAATTTACGGACGTCCTGAATTTTCGCTTCATCATTCAAACTAGAGGAATGTGAGCATTCGGACCTCATGACAACATCTGAATTATGATGACTGAACTATCAATTAATCGATGTATATAATCAAATTTTTCCTACCTTCATCAGTCCGAGAGTTCTCCATGGTTGAGTACGACGAATAAGGATGCTTTTGAACAAGCAGGGCTTCTGGGGGTGCGGTGGGTGAGGGGTTCCCCCACCGTGATTAAAAATTAAAACAGTGTTCTGGACAATAATAATGTTACACATACTAAAAGTCTTCAAGCTTGTTTCCATATAGCTAGCTAAGCATTCGATTGACGCCTTTATTAGGCAAAGATCTATAAAACGAGGGTAAAAGTTCATTTATGAATAAGGGAATCCCCACCAGACATATTAAGACAGAGCGGAGTGCGTGCCCAGAAGTCGAGGCTCAAGCTGGGTTCCAATGGACTTGTAAATCATCAGCTATCTCCTTTTAACTCTATCTAATGACATATTTTTTGCAATCCTTTCAATTGCCAGTTGCTAAATATAATAAATGCTGAACTCCCTTTCAACAAATTCAAATGAAATAAATTTTCGCCTGTGGGTACGCTAGTAAAGGAAAATTGGTCCTGAATAGCAAATCGCGCAATCAGACTGCGGTATTGGGACAAATGCGTACTAACCACTTTCGTACAGGTCATAAAAGACCAATAAATCACTCTAAGCCCATTGAAAAAAAGGGGTAGGGAGTAATTAGTCTAGGTTTGCAAAAAACATGTTATCTGTTGGCAAGAGTATTTGGCGGGAAAGGGTATTGGCGTTTTAACTAAGTTTTGATGCGTAAACATAAGAAAAAAAGTTTTGTCTCTATGTGTACGAGATATGCTGGCTCTCAACACACCATACCGTTTAGCTACGAAATTTGGCAAATATTTACTTTGAAGGATAGAAAAAAGATTTTTTAAAAATTTAATTAAAAAATAAAAGAAATATTGACTTTATTTTCGTTATAACTTTCTAAAAATTTACAGTAAAAAAAACAGTTTTTACAGCATTATAAAATTTAAAAAATGCGTATAAAAACCGTACGAAGGAATATTTTCTCATGTCTTATACCTTATTGTTCAGAATATATATATATATATATATATATATATATATATATATATAAGACGGACAGACAGATAGATAACTGGACGACAAAGGTGGTAAATTTAAAGTATACGACGAAATACATCAAGAACGCTTGCATTACTACGCTTGAATTCTCTGAATTATTCATTCACAGTCTAAGTATGCTAAATATAGTTCTCAAATAAAAATCAATAAATTTTAAAAGAAAATGTAAAACAGAAATTCCATTCTAAAAAATTACGCCTAAACTCAATTATTACCATCACAAACGATTCTAATTGTTTTAAGAGAAGCTGATCATTTAAATATACATTTCAAACGATTAATAGTACATAAGTCAATAAAGAATTTAACAATTGATAACGTTCCTACTATTTGAAATTAAATCTGTTCAAAGCTTCTGAACTTCTGGGAATCAAATACATAATATATAGTAAAAAATTTGGAGGGAAAATGTTGTTTCGAGATTTGCATTATCACAGAACCCCTGGAAGGTTTAAAATGGCCATGAATTCTTCTGAAATTAGAAATAATTACACTGCTTAAAATATGGTTAAAAAACGCATAGATAATCAGTAAAAATTTCAATAATGGTGTAGGTTTATATTGTTCAAGGGTAAATTACCAGAGCTTCATTTAATACTATTGTTAATGGCTTATTTTACATACAGGAACGATCTATAAAAAAAATTAAATTTTCTGAAGAACATATACTGCATATATTAATGTAAATTTATTACTACGTACATTAATGTAAATATTTTTTAAAATTCTGTTTTATATTTTATCAATGGATTTGTAATTAGGTTTTAATAAATAGTGTCACTAGAAGAAAATTAAATTTGAATTCAGCTAATATCACCTACAAATTTTCGCAGATAAAAAGTATCAGTTGGCAAAATATTAATATACTTCTGATTTAGTAAGCTATTTATTTTATGCACCGTGTAATAACAATATTTCATATATAAAATTCAAAGTCGTATAATGAACAAATAATTTATCTTTATCTGAGCAGATTTTTCATTTAAATGTAACAGCATTGAAATTAAATCAACAATGATAAACAGAAAAGTTTAAATTTGTAAAGAAATATATAGCACGGAAAACTAACATTCGTAGTTGGAATCTTTTCTTACTGCTTACGTCATTTCAAGATTTTTTTTATAACTATTCCCATCTTACAAATCATTTCAATACTTTTAACACCATTTAATTGTACTCCATACTTAAGAAACAATAATTTTTTTAAAGTTCCTATATTTAAGTAACATACATTTCAGTGTTCAAACTTACTAAATTAAACAAACGAATCAAGAAGAAATAAAATAAAAACTAATGAAACCAAAATTCTTTTGTTTAATGCAAATCGTTATATTCATGTAAAATAATTCATTTACCAAAATCTAGATTATTGTTCCAAAGTCGATATAGTATTTATATGAAAAAAATATCATTGGTCATTAATTTTTATCATATTTTTTGAATAAACTCCTTGAAAAGCAATTCATGCTTCATAAAAAACCAAGAGGAAAATATCGCATGAAATGGTATTAAACAACATTAAGTATTCGAAATTTTGTTAAGTATGTTAACTCTCGCCAAACCTGACACTTTCAGATAACGTTTAAAATGTTGCAGCCTCTTCTAAAACTCATCCTTTACAGTAACACAATTCCATTGTAAACGGGACCATTGATTGACAGTTTTATGACTCGTACGCAAATGACTCGTACGAAAGAGTCATACAACCATCAGACTGCAAAGGATTCGAGATTTCAATCCCTTTCCTCTCCTGTTCCAGGGCCCCACCCGTCCAGTCCAAAGGAGAGTCAGGCGAAGCAGCGACAGCTCTTCCACTGGGGCGATGTCTATGGCGACGGAGCCCGACGATTGCCTCTCATCAATGGCATCTGGCCGCCCCAGGAACCAGTTCTTGCTTTAGGCCCACAAAGCACACCGGGGCCGAAGATTCTGGTGAAAGAAGAAATCGATATTGCAGAGCTGAGGCACAGGCAACTGGAAGAACTCAGAAAACAGCGCTTGAAATCGGACACAGGTCTCATTTTTTTTCAGCTACTGATAGGAGAGGGAAATTTCTGAATATGGAAATAATTAAATTATTCACTTAACTTTTAAAAAAAAATTTTATTATAATAAATATAAATTTCAATAAATAAATAAGTGATAGTATAGCATTTTGATTGCAATAATGTTTTGAAATAAATAGTCACACTTTTTATTAACATGATTGCATTTCTGATTTTTCGTTAGCTAATTAAAAATAAATGTTTTTAACAATTACTTAGGGAATAAAGTTATAAAACCAATGCTAATGACTTTTATATTTGATTAAAAATTCATCAGAATAAATTCGAATGATAGACTATATTTTAACACAAAATTAATAGTAAATTAAAGAGACTAAGAAAAATTCGAATTAGAAAGTAATTTCATTTGGATTTAAGAACGTAAATAACGAATTTTATTTGATACAGGAGAAAAAGTATTTCTTATACTTTTATTCTTATCGGCATTTATAGCCCAGAATAAATTTGGGGAGTTTTAATGCATTTAATACCTACCTTCAAATGTAATTTTAATATATTACCAAAAAAATGCTATACACTTTTAAAATGCAGTAATGTTACTATTCTTTGAAATCTTTTTATAGAGCAGCATATTAAGAATAATGTCAACATCACGGATGAAATTTTCCTCCTTCTGATGAAGTAATTTTAGAATAGTTTTCAATGAATTTGTAACTCTAATAATTATTTTTGGAAAATTATAAGTTAATTAGTTATATTTTATTTTTGTTTGATCATCCGAAATTCCATCTTGTGACAACATTTTCTGCTACATAATCATAAGATGGTGGATTTAACAAAGGAAAAAATGTGTGGATCCCGTCTAGTAACAACGTCCTCCTTCAGGACTGACAGATGAGACAAATCAACTTTTTTTCTCGCGAGTCGATGACGGCAAAATTATATGGCTTGATATTTTTTGAAAGTATTGCAATTACGAAAAGTTGGAAAAACGTCTGATTTAGAATTTTAAAACTGATCTCAAAATAATCCTTTCATTCATTACATGTACTCTCCCCAGATGCATGCCATTTTCATGTCTTCAGAATTGTTTCAGCAAATGGAATGGTTATGGTTCACATTATGTTGGTTCCTTGAATTCTGTTAGTTTATCCATTGCATTTACTTTCTCTCTTTTTTTTTAATATAAATAGTTCTCTTTAAAGTTAAATATCTTATAAATCTTATGTGCTACAGTATATAATTATCATGTAAATTTTTAACAAAATTTAAAAGTCACAGAATCACCAATACATTTTTTTAATATTATCTCGAATGAAATATCTTCTCTCTCTTCCACAGGAAGGCGCAGGCAAGGACAAAAAAATAACAAGAAGAATTCTATCCTGGACGCACCCAGAGAAACAGTTTTATCTCTCGGTGCAACAGAGGATGGCGAGGCCTTTTCTATAGCCCTTGCAAAACCTAACAATGGCACAGACCATACCAAGCATCATAAAGAACGTCACCACCGTCGAACACGAAAGCATCAGAATTTCAATAAGAAATACTATGGAGTTCACCCCGGATTCTCGAACTTCGTTACTTCAAGAAAATCCAGAGTTAACACCAGTGGTATATCACCTTATCATACAATGTACCAGTTTAATTCTAACTCTAAGAACGACGTTGCGGAACTAAGACGGAGACCTGTGCAGGAAGTCCGACGCAAAAGCACAGACTATGACACCAGCTGTGTAGAATCCATCTACAGAAGAGAAGTTCCAATGATTGCGCCACAGATACCAAATGGATTTGTTTACCGCTACGAAACAAAGAAAAACAAGCGGTATCCTTTCAATAACTACATGGAAGTGAAATATAAATGCCTGAGTGGCTTTGTTTTTGCAACTAATGCTCAAATTTTGTACTGTAAAGAAGCATCATGGGTAGGAGAGGTCCCTCGTTGCATAGGAGCGAAAGTTTGAAGTTCTCTTGCTGATTTCAAAACTTCTCATTTGAGTCTTTATTTGTACAGGAATGTGATTTTTTTAATGTATGAATTTTTGTATATAGAAAACATTTATTTAACACTCATTTTTAGCGATTTTTGTTTAACTCCATTTGGATTTTAATTTTGACATCGCATTAGATTGCATCACCGTTGTCGTATAGGTATTGTCATTAATAATAAACGGCTGAATTACACTCCATGCAAGTTGACACATTTTAATTAAAGTGATTTATTTTTATACATAACTTTATAGTGAAATGCTTGAAAATATTTCTTGTCTAAACAATATTTCTTCTCAACAAATGAGACAAGAAAAGGAATCTCAAATATACGGAAAATGTTATAGTAACGAAAAATACGTTAAACTTTTCAATCCAAGACTACATCTAAGAAAGCTAGTAATTTCAAATAACAGATACAAAAATTAAGATAGCATTTGTATGAATATAAAATGGGAAATTAATTAAAAACAAATTAAATAAAAATGATTTTTTAACTTTTAATTACTTTAAAGACATTTAGTTTTGATGCAAAATAAAATAAACAGATACCGATCACAAGTAGTAAAAAATGCTAAGAACTAATATCTCTGATTTAAAAAAGTTTTGCTTTTCTTTTTCATATACTAACAAATATATGCATTGACGAATAATGTAGTATGGTGCATGTTTTTGCAATGTTATATTTGGTAGAAAAGGTGTATGGAAATAAATATCTTTGAACTAAAGGCATTTGTTTATTTGTTTGTTTCTGCATTATACATGTAATTTATATTTACATACATTAAAATAATAAAACTTAATTCTGTAAGATAGCAAATTTTACACTATACAAAATATCGTACTTTTACGAGTTTTCTCTTTTACCTACAGTGTTTATTTTTTTTTATATAGATTTTTACCTTCAGAGCAAAAAATGCGAGAAATTTAGGGTGGAAGTTTATCCACCACCCTAAACTTCACTATTTTGGAAGTTTCATTATCTTTTAAATTAATATCTATTTTTGGTGCTTTGAAATCTATATCAATGGGGTTTATTCCAAATTTAAAAAAATAAACTGAGTTGCAAAAATAGATAATGTTATGGTTGGCTATTTTGAAAGCTATTTTTTGCTTGGTAATTTTGAAGTTTAATTTTATCGTAAATATTAACCACCAAAAGAGATTTAAGATACGTGTTTATAACTGGTTCAATTAACAAAAGTATGGTGCTCGTTAAGTTTCACGATGATCTATGGTTTTCTTGTGTATGCTTTAACAGAAGAATCTGCCACAGAATCCGTAACGTGCGTCTGAATGTAAAGGGGGTTGCTATATCATAGAGAATATTTACTCAGAATATAGCACTTACATAGTATCGTAATTGACGATGTCTTGAGCATTCTTTCTTAACACTTGGGGAGGAATACTGCTGCTTCACGGTAGAAATCCTCCAACACAATTTTTTCTAAAGTTCCTAATCTATAGTTGAACCGTTTATTCTCCAGCGATATGGAGATCACATGAGATACAGAGATTGTTTGAAGACTTCCTATGAAAGTTTTGTTAATAGGTTAGACAACTTTCTTGTCCGCGTGTGGTCAAGCGTTATTCTAGAGTAGCGCGAATCCCTTCGACAACTTGTATCTGCACTTTGCAGCTTGTTTGGGTCTCAGCAACTTGTTGAAATAGATCTTTACTGATTCATCCTGTTTCAAATAATAGGCAAGTACAAACAATTCTGCGTCAAAAAAGAACCCGAAATATCTTTGTAAAATGTTTTTATTTATTTCTTTGTAAATAAGGAAACCAGTATTCTGCAATTTTATGCCTTGTCGGCAAAGCATATGCATCTACGTCAAAAATTTCCTCTTAATTTAGACATTTGCATAATTATAGCAAAAAATTTATGGATTTAAACAGTTGAACATTCGATTCACGATTTGAACCATCAGATATACACTAGTTAGTCATATAGCTTAATCAACAGAAGTTTTGAAATGGGAAAGCTTGATATAAATCTTGAGTTTTATCTTATTGATAGAACACCACTACCAGACGAAGATTTTCAGTGAAGTCCCTAAACTCGCCCCTACCATAATCTTCCTCAAAGGATCAAAATCCCATTATAAACAAAGCAGCCATCATCTTTAAACAATGGATGCAAATTGTCTTTTTGTTGCATATTAAATGGGCTATAAGAATAGCTATCTATACATTTACATTCAAACTAATAGTTTTAGAATATGCGTGAAAAAAAAAAACAGTTCTTTCCATGAAAGTGTTGATACTTTTTAATAAGACATATTATGTCCTTCCTATACAAGTTATAAAATACACTTCTTTGTTATATTCTTTAATTTAACGTGGGCGAAAGGGAAGCAATAATAACGCATGCGTGAATAATTGATAACGCATTTGTGAAGGAGCCAACGCTACGACTGCTAGTCAATGAATGGGATTATGATAATTCAATCCACATCAGCGGTTGCTCTGATCGCAGACGATGTATGGCGCCCAAACAAATGCGAGATGCCCCCACCCTATCCGTTTTTCATTCTTTCGCTCACCTTTGATGTTTTGATTTCCTTTTTCTTCTCATTTTTTTCTTTAGCTATTATTTGGTTTTGATTTTAAAGCACCGTTGCCACCGAAGAAGCTCGTCTATTTTAATGCATATTCATTTTCTTTTACTAGAAGCTAATCGTATGATACATTCACTTTTTAAGAAGATTATTATTGATTATCAAATATAATTCGGATAACCTCAATATAAAATTTGGGGCTATTTAGAGGTAGAAGGTTTTTTAATTGCATTTTAATTGTATTCCATTGTAAATTATTCCTTTCAGCACTAGTTGTTTTTAGACAAGTTCATTTTACATCGTATTATATATTCACTTTCAGATTATATTACACTTTTATCGTATTACACATTCATTTTCAGCAATAGCTATTTATAGACACATTTACTTTATATAATATAACGCATTCACTTTTTTATAAGATACAATGATAATTATCTCAAATATAATTCAGACAATCTCAGTTCAAAATGATGGTCTGTTTAGAGGTAAACCTGGTTTTATATTTTATTTTAATTGTATTATCTTGTGAATTATTTCTTAAAACACTAGATATTTCTAAGTTGAAGAGTTGCCTCTGAAATTAGTTAATAAGGTTAAACGTAGTCATTACAATGTATACATGCGCTCTCTATCTGCTGTTTTGAATCTTTTTCCAGGAGTTCAAAGTTCTTATTCTAAAATTAGGTATAGTTTCTTTTCTCGTCTTTCTTTCCTTTTCTTTTTTCTTTTTTCCTTTTTTTTTTTTCTTTTCTTTTCTTTTTTTTTTTTTTTTTTTGGCATTGTTTCTCAAGATGTCTTTGTAAGCTGTTAATAAAAAGACAAGATACTGTAGGGAAAAGGTACAACTCATCCGCTTACTTGCTCTGGTTTTCACTTTTGATGGGATCATAATATCAGTCAATAATAAAATTCATAAAATCAGTCAAAAATAAAATTTCATACTTATCTACAAAATTATTGAAAATATTTTCACCATAGTTTTCTAAAATGTCGCCATAGCAATAATTCTTTAGCCAAGATACAGATGAAGTAGTCAAAACATGAACATCACTCTTCCTGTCAACCTACTGAAAGACATTTCTTCAAACATTTTCATCAAAGGAGATTTTGTAAAATTTCCAGTAGTTAAACCATGGAATAGGGATGGCGAACGAGATGATGATTCATAATCGAAATATAATCTTAATTCCCAAGGATTGTTGCAGATACACAAAAAAAACGGTTAAAGGGCTTTTGGAAGTTAACGATATAAATATTATTTATCTTCAACTGACATATGTGTTTGGATTTTTACTATGTTTTCCCTGTGGAGTACAAATTCTTCAAAATTTTTCCTTTGATTTTTTTAAATAACTGTAAGCCCAATCACAGAACTTGACCATGATTTTAAAACTTACACACCAAAACTGTACGAGAGAATTCTAAGTAACGGACATGAAATTCCTCTGAAGGATTTTAGGCAAGGATTTTGAAGAATACGTCGTGCAACAGATACTCAATAGCAAAATTTTCGGCTTACAATTGCAAATGTTTTGAACTCCTTCATTTCAAATCTACGCATCCCTCTATATGTTGCAAATAACTATCTTTTGACTGTATAGATGAACGAGCTTAACGCTCGTCACAAAAAACAGCAAATCAATACGTTCAAGAACTTCAACACGAATCTTTCATGTATGAGAATGTACCGGAGAAATCGAAAGAAAAAAATCTTTATGAAAAGATAATCGGGATGAGCGGAATTATGAAGCAGGTCATTTAATAATAAAAGAGATAATGGCTGTGTTATTGATAATGGCATTGGAACATTTGAGGAGGGCCGGGTGGAACTTTAAGCAGACTCTTGTAAAATGTCTCTTTTGGTACTGTTCTATCAATGAGATTAAATTCAACTTTACACTAATTATTTCCTAAATTGACGATTCGTTTTGGCTGAAGCCAATATGTAGGGGGAAAGTAATATTCCGTTTTCGATACACAAAAAGAGTTTCGAAAGGAATATTGTTGTTAAAAAAGTGATATCTGTATTCAACTTCCTTTGAAGGTATTATTAGGAGAATTAACTTGGTTATTACACCATTGTTGAGGATAATTTGCTTTCCTCTTGCCCTCTGAATTTCTAACTAATAAAATGCTTATATATTAATAAATATTTCAAGGTTACTCTAAATAGTTCACAATTAGATCCCATATTCTCCAAAGAGTGATCTTATTCAGGTGTTGAGATTCATGGCTTGATTATTAATTCTTAAGTCCGTGTAAAAAGCTGTAAAAAAAAAGGAATCGTATTAAAAATTGTAAAAAAAAAAATGCTGTGGTTAATAATAACCCCATTTAATCGGTTTATTACGTGGGTTTTGCTATTTGCACCACATCATCGCTATTTCGGATGAAATAAAATGTTTTTCTTATAGAAAAACAAATCGTCTTCTTTCTTTATATTTTGAAAGAACATAATAAAAGACCATAGAAACTACTGTCAAGTTTTATTACCAAGCAAAGTTAGTTTTTCTGCGAAAAACTGCTACCGAATTATGAACTGAAAATTTGATTAATTTATTATAGAAATGAGATGCAGCCACCATTTGACGCCATTTGCCATTTACACTCGATTTACTCCAAATTCAAAGGTTCGAACCAGGGCCGGATTAAGTACCGTAAAGTCCTACTTAGGCAAAACAAACAAAGCAAATTTACAAATCTTTCTTCCTCTCCCATTCAATGACTCGAATTTCCAAAATCAGCCCTTTTTTATCAATTTAAAATTTTATTTCTATATCAAAATGTTTTTCAATTACAAACATGGCCGCTGAAAAAGATTTTGGCTTCAGAAATTGATTCCACCGAAGAAGCCTCGTCTCAGTGGGTCCATCGGGACTCTGTGTAGTACGGCAGCTGGTGGTGTCCATCGGGACTCTGTGTAGTACGGCAGCTGGTGGTGTCCATCGGGACTCTGTGTAGTACGGCAGCTTGTGGAGAGGGAATGCCAACTCAGGTTTCCATCCTTGACATCTGACCGCGGTTTGAAATGACGAGGTTGATCCTAAATTAGCCTTGATGTTCCTTTGAAGAAACGTTAATGTATCTAACCTTTTATTAAAAACTTTTATTTACAAGTCCCCTTCAGGCTAAATAGCTTCAGTAACTACACACACACGTGTACAATTATAATCAAAATTAAAGTTAAATATTAAACAGATTTCACAATTCAAATATTCTTATTCAAAGTTTTTGAGAATAACTTGTTTGTGAAAATATGTAAACCACACTAATATACAAGGAATCTGAAAACCTGAAAAAGAAGTTTCTAAGCTAAATTTTACATAATATTTTTTAATTTGAATAAGTTCAGAGAAACGACTTTCCTAAATCAAATAAAAGCCCCAACTGAAATGAACTTGAATATAAAACAAAAAATTCCCAGGATTGTCCCCACCTTTGGAACTCTGTGGCCTTTAGGCCTAAATTCAGGAACATCTTAGCCAATGAGTTAATTGGACGGTAGCTCAGGAGCACTGCCCTCACCCAGGAGTGCCTCAAACTCGAAAATTCTCCTTTCATTTTAATTTTGAAATATAATATTTATTTAATTATAGTTTTCAATTTATAAAAGCAAAAATATTGTAAGGACCTTTATTTAAAGATCTATTTGGGTTTTTTTGGGTAGGAGGGGGATATGTTGCAGAAATGCGAATATCATCCCCCTCCCTTTCATCCAAAAAATTCCATTTCATTATTAAAAACAATCCAACTTGCTTATGTTTGATCGGATTAAAACACTTTTATGCCTCTAAAAATTATTTTCGCATTAGATACTGCAATGCGGAAAAAAAGCTCTATCCTCTGAAATATTTCTAAATTGAATCAAGCGATTTGATTCTCATTCTTCAAAAACGTTTTTACTTGTCATGACGCCTATTTTTTTACTACGTAGAAGACAAAGATAGAAATTATAGAACATTTTATCTGGAGAATTCTGTGATATGAACAAATAAACGTTAAAATTCTTTTTTTTTAAATTAAAAAAAAAGGTGTAAAAAATAAGTAAAAAATAATAGAATAAAAAACCTAGAGTAGTTGGAAGTTTTGCCGTTAACTTACAATGAAATATTTACAGATTTCGAAGTCATTTGCATCGATTAAATTTCGGGGGAATTATTTAAAATGGAAGGAAAATGTGATGGGAAATGAAATGGGGGGAATTGGAAAAATAAGATATTGAATTTCAAGATGGTGTAAAAATATATCTTGTGAGATAAATTGTTCCAAATTTGTGGAGGAAAAATGGTCAAATTCAGATTAATCATTAATTTAATACCTAATTAACTTCCACTCTTTGAAAAAATAGCAATTTTCTTCTTCGTCTCTTGAAGAATAAATTTTGATTGATATAAGGTATGTAGATAAGGTATGAAAATATTTGAAGATAAGGTATGTAGCTGCGCCTCAATTCCCAATCGATGATATGTATATTTCTTATATCAGTTAAATGGGTATGCTTTAAAATAAATTAAATACACATCGTTTATTATGTTTTTTGTATTATTTTGTATTAAGTACATTATTGAATTAGATAAAGATATAGATAAATAAATTCACTTTTAGAATGCAACTTTTAAAATTATTATAGTTTGCCATTGGGGTTATAGAATTTGCACTGCAAAATCCTATTCACAAAACTCTCAGACGTTAATCGTGTGAGCTTTATTTTTTCTGAAAATTATTTTGATAAGTATTATCTGTCTCGCAGACACAAAATTTCTTATCTACGGCTTATCTTGCTCCCAAATGAAGAATCTGTTGAGTTCAAATTTGGTAAGCTAATCCAACCGCCTATTTGATCATCCTCCCAGGGATCAAACGAATGAATGAAACCACGGAAGCGTTTTATTTTAGCATACTTTCAAAAGATGGCAGCACAGCACACTACTCTTGTAACAGAAATCGGAAACTAATTTCAGATTTGATATGTAGACAAAAAGTTTCAAAAACAATTAGAGTGCTGAAGTAAAATCTTTAATTTTAAAAAATATTTGAAATCATTTTTAATACCTTTTAAAAGACTCGGATGCAGATTAAAAATTGTATTTTAACAGGTGTCTCAAATTTGAAGAACACAAAGCGTTTCGTAAAACCCAATCAAATCAAATAAAAAAAATCAGTACTGTATAATAGCTTCTTCTAACTACATTAGTTCAAGTATGAAATATTCTGTTTGAATTTTCTACAGTACTTCTACACACTACTGGTTCTACTTCTGGTTTTAATAGTAACCAATCATCTCAACTAAAGAATATTATTTACCTCCTAAAAAATTTAGCAACTTCATACGTTTACCACTGGGTTTAAATCAAGATTTATGGTTGCCATCAGGGTTAGGCCATGCGGGAGGGGGCCTCGGTTTGAGTGGTCCCCAACAGGAACTAAACTAATGTTCTGAATAGTAATAGGGGGATGGTAGAAAAAAAATTAACTGATACAATCGATTAGTTTTGAAATATACGAAGTTTACAAATACAGTACCGTTTAGTATAAGTTTGCACCATCTTATAAACATAAAGTACGGTCATTTACCCCACCTGCTAGATTAAATTGCATATATTACTTTGATCATTCATACTATAAAATGTTTAACATTGTCTGTTAGATTTCATCATTTCCATGCCAATTAAGTATCCGTATGGGCGTGAAGACTCGGTTTCAAAAAAGAAAATGAGCTGAAAAGAAAAGAGAAGAAAAGATAAATTTCTAAAAGTCATAGATATATCTGTTTTCTCGTTCTGGTTGAGGAATTTAGAAGTCATTTTTTAACTCTGTAACCTATACTATTATCATAGAAGATAGATTGAAAAATATCTCAAATGAATCACCAATATAAAAAATTCCCAAAAACCTGAATTTGAAAAATGTTTTCAAACCTTTTTAATGTTTTATAATAAAGATGTAAATAATTCTCAATAATTGTTTCGCTACAGATTTTTATTTTGAATGGAAGGAATGTAAATAACACATTTTGCAATAATTAATTATTAAAATAATTTATTTCTGCATGTGTTAAAACTTTTCTTTTCTTTGCCAGTTACTATAATAAAAGCTTTCAGCAAATTAAAATTTACAAAAAATCGTCTATTGTCAGGCATGTGTGCATAATGCTCAAATACACTTGCCATACTAAGCATGGAAAAAGAAATTGCAATAAATCAAATTATTTTTGAAATAATTAATAGCAAAAGCAAAATCACCTATTAAATAAAAGTGCAATAGTAATATGTGCTCGTATTTGCTTTTTTTTTTTTCAAAATATTTAGTTCCAAATGGTTCTTTTCACCCGGGTTCCTTCATAGAGAAGGCTGGTTCAAGTTGCCAGTTCCCAAATTATATCCTGTTAGACAATGAATCAATGTGGTAGGGGAGGAAACTGAAGAAGATCTGGTTCATTGAAAAGCAAATCACTTCCATACCATCAACCACTCACCACCAGGTTCTATTTTTAACAAGCTCTTTCGGATTATTTTTCGATAAGATCATGCTAAAAGTTTGCAAATCCATCCTACCTGTCCAAATTTCATCGCAGAATCAGACATTCAGCGACTTATAAAATAGCAAATGCTGTTTAGTCAGTTGTAATCTAATTTCCCTCTTGAGGGACCACAAGCCCGAATATCGAACTTGCATAACCCAGTCAACAAAGGTTTCGAAAGTGAAATAATTAATTGCAAGTTGCATTGTTCTGCATTGATAGAACAACAATATAAAAATATTTTCACGCAGCCACTAAAAATCATCTTGGCGCTTTCTCCCCTTCCTACGCTCCTCAAAGGTTCAAAAATGTCCCCATGTACAGAGCAGTCATTATCTCTGTAACTAATTATCGGATCTAGTTATTTTTGTTTATTTAATTAAATAGATTGCAAGAATAGTTCGTTAAACCTAATTATTTTTATAAAATATATGGAAAAGTAGCGTTTTTTTGCTTTGAAGTATCTGAGTTTTTTCGCTATATTTTATGTATACATAATGTAAAAACAATTCGTATTAAAACTATAGCCGACATTTTTTAATGACTATTATATTTATTTGAGATTCTAAAGTTGGGAAACTTCGGCATGCGAGCCGCAAGACTTATTCTAGAAATTCATCATTTATCTATACTTATAATAGAGCTCAATGTGTGTGTGTGTGTGCGTGTGTGTGTGCGTGTGTGTGTGTGTATGTTGGCGCTCTACAGGCCAGACCGTTGGACCTACAGCTACCAAATTTGGTATACGTATACCTTGGAGGCCAGGAATGTGCCCTTTTTTCGAATTTTTAATTAGAATTTGAATTAATTAAAATTTAAGCGAAATTTCGACGTTTTTCCGCTATAACTTCCGAAAATATTATCGCACAAACATGATTTTTATATCAATTTAAAGATTAAAAAATTAGCTTTCTAATGGTATCAGTGTTTTAATGTATAACTTAATCCTCTATTTTTAAAGAATTTTTAAAGAAATATTTTAACTATGTTTTTTTGATCACGTGACCGAATAAAAGAAAAGAAAACAATGACGGAAGTTCAAATAATAATAAAAAAAAACTATCATCGTAAATCAAGTCTAAAGAAATGATACTTTCAGCACGGGACTGGATAAAATAACATAAATATAAAAAGTGATACTTTCTAAAAAAATAAATGCAAGGCAAAGGATTCTATAATCGTTTGCAATATCTAAATGATTAATTCAATAAATCTTCTTTATTTACGGTAAACCTGATTGAATTTAGGCAGGATATGCATTGAACTCCCAACCTAACGGCATATTTCTATAATCGTTTGCAATATCTGTATCATTAATTTAATAATTTTTTTTCGCTTTTTCGCTTTCTTTCAAAAAACATATTTAATATTTTGGCAACATCACCGAAAAATACATTTTTAATATTTTGGAAGCATAACCGATAATTAAAACTGACTGATTTATAAAATTAAAGAATATTATCAAGAAAACGGGTTCTTTTAGAACTTTCCGTCCATCATCTTAAAGAAAATATTAATTTCAGGCCAATAAATGCCCGGAATTACTTCAAGGCTAATGAATATGTGATTTAATTGAAAATTTTAGAACGCATTACTCATGGCGAACCAGCTGGTCGCCAAAGGCGGCTAATCTGTGAATAAAGCGAGAGTAACGGGATGACAGTTATTATAAGTTGTCAACAGGCTAGGGATAATGAAATCCGCTCTTTTGAGCCGAGTGTAAGGATAAAATAACGGCATCATTTAAAACAATACAAAATAATTTTTAAAGGATTTCTAATTCTTCCAGTTTTAGTTCTCATAGTACTTTTTAGGAAAGGTCATTCCATTATTCATCAGATATAGACTAGCTATGACCAATTACTGAAAAGCAATAAATGCTTTAAAGCGTCACAGACCATTTACCACCAGTAGTCGTATACATTCTCTTTTATCAACCGATTCTTTTTATGCATACATTTTATTTCTACTTGTAGTTTCTATAATATATTCAATCATTTCTATTTATATTATACACAGCTTTCTTTTTTAGTAGAGAAATGAATACTATCATACTGAGTATAAATTTGGGAATTCAAACAATACTGCTCACACATTGCTGGATAGATCAAGTTGGTTTTCCTTCATCCACAATAATTTCTATATACTTTTCAAAGTATAAGATAAATACTGCATCAGAGCATCTGGACAGATGGTTTAATTATTGTATCTGTTATCAATGTTCTTTTTGAAATTTCCAGTCTTTCCTTTTTTAGAATTTCACTTTGCAATTCTGTACTATTTCTGAATTTTCAATATGAACAAATAAATAAATATAAATAAAATTTGAAATTAGCGTCGATTGTACACTTTAAGGGTTGGTGGAAAGTTGGCCATGCCAAAGTCGGATATCACTTCAAAGTTTTTGCTTTGCTTGTCAAGATTGTAAGTCCATATTCTGTGGTCTCTTTCAACATAGAATATATTTTTAACCCGTATAAATAATGTGGCAATTTTACTGGTTGAATCATTGTTATTTTCAAGATGACAACGGCACTTGTCATGTGGTGAGGTCCGCCATGGATAAGAAAGTTCAGATTTGAATCCTATAGAAAACCTGAGGTACTAGTTGGATCGCTGAGTTAGAGGGAATTGAAACCGTCCAAACCGTAGAAATTACTATTGTCCATCATCCAAACATTTGTGAAAAGCATTCCCTGGAAGGTTAAGGCTGTAATTACCTCAGGCAGAAATCTCTACAATCTATTTAATATGAATAAATTGTGTTGTCACAGGTGTTCAATTACTTATTGGTAGATAATGCATATATATATATATATATATATATATATATATATATATATACACACACACACTGAAGTGACAAAAGTCATGGGATAGCAATATGCAAATATACAGATGGCAGTAGTATCGCAGCGAAAAAGTATAAATGCGCAGTTCGTTTTCCAGAGCTTTGATTTGTGTTCAAGTTATTCATGTGAACAGGTTTTTCGTGATTTATGGTGGCACGACGAGAATTAACAGACTTTGAAAGTGAAATGTTAGTTGGAGCTAGACGCATGGGTCATTCCATTGCGGGTATCGTTAGTGAATTCAACATTCCGAGATCCACAGTATCAAGAGTGTGCCGAGAGTATGAAATTTCAGGCATCACATCCCATCATGGACAGCGCAGTGGGTGACCACCTGCACTTAACGACCGAGACCGCCGACGCCTGTGTAGAATGGTCAATGTTAATAGACACGCAACACTTCGTCAAATAACTTCAGGAATCAATGTGGGACGTACGAGGGACGTGTCCGATAGGACTGTGTGGCGAAATTTGTCTTCCTTGGGGTATGACAGCAGAAGACCGACTCGAGTGCCTTTACTGACAGCACGACATCGCCTGCAGCGACTCACCTGGGCTCGTGAGCATATCGACTGGTCCCTAGACCAGTGGAAAACCGTGGCGTGGTCAGATGAGTCACGATTTCAGTTGTTACGAGCTGATGGTAGAGTTCGAGTGTGGCGCAGACCCCACGAAACCATGGACCCAAACTATCAGCAAGGCACTGTTCAAGCTGGTGGTGGCTGCATAATGGTGTGGGCTGTTTTTACATGGCATGGACTCGGTCCTCTGGTGCAACTGAACCGATCATTGACTGGAAATGGTTATGTTCAGTTGCTTGCAGATCACTTGCAGCCATTCATGGACTTCACGTACCCACACAACGATGGGATTTTTATGGATGACAATGCGCCATGTCACCGGGCCAGAACTGTTTGCAATTGGTTTGAAGAACATTCCGGACAATTCCAGTGCATGATCTGGCCACCTAGATCGCCCGATATGAATCCCATAGAGCATTTATGGGACATCATCGAAAGGTCCGTTCGTGCCCAAACTCCTGCACCATCCACACTTTCACAATTATGGACGTCTATACAAACAGCATGGCTCAATATTCCTGCAGAGGACTTCCAACGACTTGTGGACTCCATGACACGTCGAGTTGTTGCACTTCGCCGGGCAAAAGGAGGACCGACACGATATTAACAGTCATCCCATGACTTTTGTCACTTCAGTGTATATATATATATATGTATGTGTGTGTGTGTGTGTGTGTGTGTATGTTGCTGCAACCACTGAGGATAAATAGTTATTCATTATCTATCACCAAGAAAAGATCTATCATTAGAAACTATCCTTTTATTTATTAAATAGTGAAATATATATAAGAATTTTAAATGTGACAATAATCCGGTATTTTTAACAAAACCTACCAATCAAAAGTGGATTTAATATCAAGATATATAAAGCACATTACAAGATATCTTCAATATTTTTGTTTTGTTATTAATCGTTATTTTATCGCTCTTCCGCTGTTCCAATCCAAATTGACTTTCTTGTAAAGTATGATCGACAAGATATTTGTTGAATCGAAATTTTAAAAGATTTTCAAAACTCATGGCGATTGTAGGGAGGAGACAGGCTTATTGCCCTTACTGCCCTGGATATTTACTGCATTTCTGTAAAAAGATTCTTTGAATAAGTAACTGTATATAAATCAAATACTAAAAGTTGTAGTTAAAATAGTTTTATTAAAATAATGGATAGTGGTAGACCATATTTTGTAATCTAGCATATACAGGACCAAATATTCTTTTCTTTCTAAATTACCAGACTCATTTCTGCTACAGTCAATTCCTCTGAATAAAACATCAGATGACTCAGATGTATCAGAATGTATGTCATCTGATGAATGAAGTGGTCCAGTAATATTTAAATTCTAGTCTTAATTGAAAATTTTAATTCTCTCTCACATTTAACTACGGTTCCATTTATTTTTCCAGATTTTCCAAAGACTGTCTTTAAAGACTTTTCCAAAGACTGGCCATATAATGGCATCAAAGAAATATTTACAAAGCATTTTATCTGAACTAATATTAGTTTTTCCCGGTCCTCTAAATCGAATCTTCTATAGTTAGGCCTGGAACTCCTCCTCGTCAAATCTTTTCATAAAGTTCAAATAATTTATGAATGGAGCTCCTTAGAATCCAGGCATTCTAAAATTGAAATCCAAAGGCCCTTGAGATGTGAAATGAAAGACCATTACCCCCCTTTTTCTTTCTTTTTCCAGTCTCTCTGAATAGTTTGAACGCAACAATTACAATATGAATTTACAACATGTGCTTTAATATGATAACTGAAAGAACGATGCAGATTAAGGAAGTCTTCAAGGACAAAAATTGTCCTTTTTCGGAATCAATGTATAATTAGTTGGACTCTTGGTACAGAAGTTATATTCAGAAATTCAGTACAGCAGGCATAGGAAAAAAATCTTCAATGTAAAGACAGGCACCAAAAATTCGTTTTGCTATCGTAAGGATGTCTAGATATTTTCCTGGTGAAATGCTTCATGAAACCGGAACAATATATAAAATATCTCAATAAAGTGGAATAATCTTTTATTTCTCTAAATATTACACATTGACTCATAGTCACGGTTACCAAATTTCCTTAATTAAAGCAGACGGTTGCATGAAAACACTTTGGCTTTTGTGAAGGTTTATAATAAAAAATGAAGTTGTTTCGAAGTCCCCCATAGTGTAAAATATTCTATTAATAAAATGTTTTTCTTACATTCATCTATGCACCTTCGGAATTGCACTCTTTTATCTGTAAAATTTGCAAAGATATACTTATTGTTAAATTTGGTGGGAATAGGCATAAATTTTGATGAAAATGTTTATTTCAGAAATGAAAATGTATTTAATAAAAATTGTCATATGTAAATATTTTCCAATCATCATTTCAAAGAATTTACTATTACGCATAATTTTTTTTTATCGTTTATCAGTTGCGACTTGGATATTATGAAGAAAGGGAGAGAAACTGAACATTTCTGATATCTCTGAGAAATACTGTTAAGAAAATAAAATTCTTTACTCGCTCTAGCTAACTTTTTTCTCTCGCCCTTTCTAAAATTTAACAAATTTCCGTCACCAGGAACGCTCGAATGTGCTGCTGCATGTAATCGTAATGCCGTATAGCTATAGAAGAAAACAACATTTAACATTCCAAAAATGGCATTATATAATATATTTCAGCATAATAACTGGTATCCATAGAGTATAAAAATATACCAGGATCGGATGACATTGCGGACAGCAAAACCATATATTTCCTTTCTTTTTCACTTGTAATTTAATCCAAATAAAAAATAAATTTTCCAAATTATTATTTTTGATACGATAAAGGATAATTTTTTGTTCAAGTGATTCATCACAAACGTCGATTTCCTATAAATGTATTATACATTTCTATTTTTAGAAACTCTTTAGTTGGTTCTATTTTATACAACAATATGATAAGTATTGATCGATATATTCAATCAGTTTTGGATTGAATTATGTATTAACTGAGAAGTGAATTAACTTGTCAGTTATTTGCTTTGAAGATCATCGCCAAATAATTAAAAAAGTCAGTCTTTAGGTAGTATGTGATGACTGAACCGCATTTGAACAAATATTGTTCTACAGGCAACTTTGAACAGGTACTGAAAGTGTTCATTTTGAACAAGGTTTTGAGCAGTTCAATTATTGTATACAAGACCATTTTTTGAAAATTTAATAAAAATTATGAAATGGGTTATATTTTCTGATTCTGCCTTTTAAATAATCTTTTGTGATACGTATATCAGCCCTGAAAATTACAACTAAAGTATCGCTCATGTACCGATCAGAGGTATGAAGAAAAGTAATCAAAGTAAATTTTGTCTTATAATATCAAAACAAATTAAAATTTTGTTTCTCCTAGATGGATGTAAAAAAATATTTCATTAACTGATTTTTGGGAAAAGTATAAAAACTACTTTTTTTTCCTCCCGTCCCTCTATAGACGCCAGATTACTTTCTTGGTATTTTATTTGGCGAAATTTTAGAACTGAAAGTCTATGTCTAATTGCAATAATTAAGGAAGTAAGCGTTTGTTCTCTTTTTTAGAATACCTAGTGTATTTCTAACAAATGAATTGGTTAAGAATTCTTTGTGTGACACGAGGGAGTTCAATTTTAATCTATCCAATTTTTGAACCCTCAATTCGGAAGCTGTTTTTATTGATGGACTCTTTTGTCCTGCGGAGTGCCGAGAATGAGATCAATGAATTATTTGATCAGAAGACTTCAAATCCTGACAATAACAAAATTCACCCTAGAGGAAGTCTCTTTCCTTAAATAGTTTATAAAATATAATTTATTTGTGTACGATTCGAAAAGTTTCTTACATTGACCCACAAACAGAGCAAGAGTTGTTGAAATAACAAGTCGTTCTTATAAATTTGTAGTAGTCATAAACATGCGTAGTAAAAGCATATTAACTCCTTCAGGCCCTTGATACCATTTTGCATGAGCAGATGAATTTATTATTTATGTATTTTTGACGCGAAACCTTGATGGCTGCAGCATCTGGATATAAAGGATTAATTGATCTGAATCAAATCTAGTAATCAAGCAATTCATTAAAACTATCAGTCCATAAAGCTATAAATAAATGGAAAAAATTAATCAAATAATTTCAGTTATTGATTGTTGAAAACTAATTAATCTATTTAAGAATGAAAAAGTACTTTTACTCTAACTGTGTTTGAAAAAATCGGTTGTCCAGTTTTAAAAGCCAGCCTGCATTTTCGTAGTACAAAGAGATGCGAATTGATATATAAAGTATTTTATTTGCTCTCATCGTTTCATTAATAATTCAATCCCTTAGATTTAAATGCTTTGAAGGTGAATTTTCCTAAACCTGTTTAGGAAAATTCACATTCATTAGCTCTCAAAGGACATCAGCGATTGTTTGGAAACATCTTAACTATCTGTGAGCTATTCTGGTGTGAGTGAGAGAACGTGGGTGGTGCATGCAAAAACGACTTGGAAATAGATGGTTTGTCAAGTTAATAAGGGCTTCAAATTTGGCAGAGATGATAGTAGATGATGTGTGAAAGAATCTTTTCAATTGTTCTTCTTGCAATCGAAAGAAAAGGGAATCCATTTATTTACTGAACTTTTAAGATTTTAGAGCAGACTAACTTTTATTACACTTTTATTTAACTCACGGGCTTTATATTTGAAAAACGAAATTTTGTAGTCGATTTTTTTCACTCACTGCCTGATGTTTCGGAGGTTTCAAATTTTGTATACAGGGGTAATAGACTATTTCAAACAATTAATTATTAGTCATTCGATTATTACATGATTATCAGTAACATAGTTAAAATTTGGTTTTACCAACTGATAGTATACTTAATAATATTATTCTGTAATATTAAGATAAAGAATTGTAAAAGAGTAATAGGTAGAAAATAATTTTAAAAATATATATTTCTGTTTTTAATGCACTAATAAATTTTTGGCTTATTTTTTAAGGGCATTGAATTTATTCACCGTTAGGACATGTTGCTCTCTGATTATGTTTAATACTTTTTCTTTTCGTTATTAACAAACTCGTTAAAAAATTATTTCATTCTTTGCTTTCTTTCAAAGTATAAAAAGCTTCTGTATATTTCAAACGACATAAATCTCCTGCTATTTTTATTCCATTCAATGAGGTTTACGAATTTTAAAGTATACCATACACTCTATGTGATCAAAAGTAACCAATTTCATAAATGTAAAATATAAATATATTGAATGTAATGTAAATCCTATATAAAATAAATCTCAATTTCGAGTAAAATATGTATCTGCATACCGAGGGCATTTAGTGGTTTGATAAGAAAATGATTGATGAAAATCATTTGAACTCGAACTGTTTCTTACAAAAGCGATTATGATCTAAAACTTTCATCTGCTCTGCGTGATATTCACAGGCATTTTTAAATAAATAGAGCAGATAATTAGCAAAATTTAAAAAAATTCCACTCGTCCAGAATTCTATTTTCCCATATATATTGGATTTTAACATGTTAAGTTTTGCACCAGATTTTATGAAATTCATTGAAAAAGTTAAATATATGATAAAAGCATAGCACATAATTTCAATATTCGAGGAAATATGAGTGATTGTAGTAAATAATTTTTAAATAAGAATGTGCAAAGCCTGGCATAATTTTTCTTTCATGGTTTTGAAGCCAGATATATCGGGTAATTCATATAATAATTTGAGTTGAATAATTTTAAAATTTAGAAATATACTATTTACAGTACAGCGAGCTAACCGTTAGAAGAAATTAAATTCCATGAGTTTTTCCCTAAATTAATAATTTTTAAACAAATCTTTATGCAGTTATGCGAAATTATGCAATGTTTTGAAGTACGTGTAAATAAATATAAATCACCTAATGCTTATAAATTACGTAATTTAAATTTTAGTAAATTAGACATCTCAAATGACAATAAATTTGATTACATTGTTACCCTTAATAACACAGACATTAGAAATGTAAATTGCGCAATTTAATAAGATAAATTAAAAGTTTCCTAAAACTCTTTTGTTTTGGTTTGAACGAGAATATCAAATGGAAATTATTAATATGAACTGTGTTAACTTGTAGATATGAAATTCTACTTAAAGGTATGAGCACATCTCTTTATTTTTCTCAGAAAACAAACTATCTTTCAATAGGTGTTTCCACCTGGGCAATGAAACTCTTATATGTAATCTCGTTCCCAGTATCCCCTTGGTCAACCTCGAGCGGACCATCATTCACTCTCAACTCGCAGAATCGTCGAGTCTCCATCATTCTGGCCGTTTTCCCCATGTACCATGATCGAAACCACTTCTTCGCCGGCTTTGAAATTGATGAAAAGCAAATATTCTTTTGACAATTCCAAAAACAGATAAGGAAGTCCTGCTGTGTCTCTTAAGCTTGAGTCCTTCTGGAGTCATCATCTGGGCTGGATGGAATGGGCTTTAATTTTCGTCGTACCAAGAAAGGAACTGTCGTCTTTTCCCCCTACCGTAGACTAATAATTGCCTGTTCTGAGCGGCTTCTATTCCATTGAGGGCAGTGGAGAGACTTTCCTCCTTTAAAAGAGTTCATCCGAGTGCCTTTCTCAGACATTGCTTGGTAATTCTTATCTGATGGCATGACGGAATCTTGGTAATTCCATCATGCCCGTCGTGTGACGATCAATTTCCAAGTTATTCCATTTGGGCCGTAATATTGTTGAATTTTAGTTTATGAAAGAACTTGCCATAACAAGATCAGTTCTTTATTTGCTGCTTGAAGGATAGTTGCATTTTTAGTGCAGATTGTGGGCAGTAAATTCAACGTATAATTCAAATGTTGTTGCATGACTAAATTGTGCTGTGTAGGCGGTGTCTCTTGATTTCAAACAGTGGATATTCACAGGTCCTGTAAAATCAATTCCTGTGGCAGTAAATGGAGCAGACGATTCTCTTCCAGAAGGCAGAGGAACTTCAATTTCTTTTCCACATTCCGTCTTAGATAGCTTGCAAGGTAAGCATTTGTAAAGAACCTTCTTTATAGCTTGACTTCCTTTTAGTATGCAAAAGGTAGAGCGTAACTCGGAGAGAACTACTGGTACACCTAAATTAGGTGGATGTATGTAGGTACGTTGGATCAAGAGATGGAAAAAATAGTAGTTTTTATCCAGTAATAAAGGGTGTTGAATATCAGAAGAAATGTCAGAAAACTGAAGTCTTCCTCTAAGGTGCAAATTGCCATCTTTGAGAGAGGGATTGAAACAGGAAATTTTTGATTTTTTGGCAAGGAGCATTGGGAAGCATTGGTGCTGTATAGTTCGGATACAAAATTTCTCAGCCTTTTCTATATCGTTACAATTTAATTCATATCAGTCAGGAGAATTTGCTGGAGATTTCAAATGTAGTAACATTGAATTTAGATTTGCCAGAGATGCTTAATAATTGAAATCGAACTTGTCTTCGCTTATGGCTAAAACTAGCTGACAATTCGAATGCTTGAAAGCTGCTCCGATGTTTCCTCTTAGGTATCATTCAAGGTAATGAGTTATTTAGTCGTTTTATTTTACTATTTTCTTAAATTTCGACTGGTAAAAATACTTATGAGTGGTAAAAAATATGTGGTTTAATTTTCCGATAAAGTTCAAAAAAATTCATATACATTAATTTTGAAGAGCAATAAACAAGTCCTCTTATTCGGTAAATATTTATGCATCAAATTACCTTTCGTAGCACTAAGGGTTAAGTTTTTCACAAGATCAGATGAAATGAAACTAGATTGACATCCGAAAGGAACGAATAAGTTTTATGATCTCAGTTAGACCCATTATGAAAACTCGTTCAGTTTGCAAAAGAACAAAATTAGAGGTGAGTATATCAGTTTTGTTTGTAGATGTAGTTGCAGACTTCTCCTTAATTGGTTTTAAATACTAACACATGATGTTTTTACTTGCATTTGGAACAGCATATGTGTGTGAGCTTATCACGATTAGAGCACAGAAAGCATCTGTTGGTTTAGTTTAGTTTAGTTATATTAACGTCCCATTTCAAATCAACACGAGGGCTATTTTGGGACGGACCTCGTAATTTTGAACCATGGTCAGATGACGAGGACAACACCTGAACTGGCACCACCCTCTCCACACCACGCCAGAGCATCTGTTGGTACCCTCTAATCTCTGTATGCGTGCGTCTATCTCCGTCAAAGAGTTGCCTGTTAAGGTTAATGCCTAGAAGTTTCGCAAAAATGGTGAAAATATTTCACCTTTAGTAATTGGTGTGGAATGCACCTTTTCTAAGGATGATTTTATTGGCTAATTTAAACTAGTGAACCTTTAATGTCACTTGTAGTATCTGCTCCCTTGATATCCTCGGATAAAAATTTCCTCTGTTTTGTAATGTCGCCTTCAGTCAAATTTCCACGTTTGATGCATACAATTCAATTACGAAATATATCATGTGGGAAAGCTCAGAGTAATTTTAGAGCCAAAAAAAAAAAAAAAAAATGTGATCCGTCTAAGGCTTGCAATCGTCTATTACAATCGATACTTAATGCTGATGTAAATGGATCTCTGTTAGCTTTTCTAAATAATCGAGATGAGGCAGGAGCAGAGGCAGAGGTGGAGAGGGATGCAAGAGCAATTTCCCTATTTTGGCTTTATAATTACTTATTTTTACATTTAATTAAAGAAAATTAAGTATTATTTAGCTCTTTTTATTCGGGTACTAATCCCTTTATTCATCATTGTAAATTTACACAGTTGTAATAAGATCCATTTCACTTTTTTTATTAGTCCATTTGACGGCATTTACAAAGGATATTGGGTTGGATACCTATTGGAATCCTTTTATTATTATGTATGTACTTATTAGATCTGCGAATAAAGAAATTTTTAGCCTCGAATATAGGAATTGGATCCCACTTTTTTAATCCGCGAATAGAGAAAACGCATATGAAGGAAGCGCAAATAAGGAGCTTTTACTGTATTAAGTTGAAAATATTCTCACCAAAAATCGATTTTTTTAGCACAGTCCCCTAGTTAAAATAATTTTGATACGAATTGAGACAATGAGCAGAAATTCGGCTGCATTTGGGCTCGATGGTGAATAAGTACACTAAAAATTTACTATTGTTTGGACACACACAATATCGAATACCGAAAAGATACGAAGAATTGAAAGAAATATCCGGGGGGGGGGAGACAACGACCAGCCTTAATCTATTCGCTAAGGTCCAAACATTACTAAACTTAAGAAAAACACATAAAAAGGGACATGAGGGTGAGCGGTACGCCTCGCTTTAGTTTCCCGTTTGAAAGCAGCACGAGGGCTATTTGAGGACGTCGTTTCGAACCAAGATTAGTTGACACCATACTACAGTTAGTTTAGTTTAGTTATATTATCGTCCCGTTTAACGCAACACGAGGGCTATTTTGGGACGGACCTCGTCATTTTGAGCCATGGTTAGATGACACCTGAAGTGGCACCCCCTCTCCACACCAGCGGGAGGACGTTTGGCCTGACAGATTTACCGTGCAAGAGATCCTCTCACACGACGGTGCTTCGGTGGGATCGAGTCTCGAACCTGAAACCCTCCGGTTCCGAAGCCGAGACCTTACCACCAGGCCACGGCTGCCCCGAGTTCTGTTAGCGGTCCCACATATACGTACAAACTTACTATTTTATGTAAGATGAAAAATGTTCTTGTGAAAAATAGACTGCTGAAATATTAAGTTTCCCATGTATTTATTTTTCAATGTATATTTAGAGTTAAAGCCAGGGGGAGTGGTCTCGCACACTCCCTGCCATGCTAGAGAACGCCTTAGATGGCATTCATGTACAATAGTTACGAAAGATTAACCTTTGACTAGAATTAGCATCTTAACTAAATATATAATGGTATCCCAGGCTAGTTGTCTGCGATTAATCTCTGGCATGCGTTAACAGCATCAAAAACTCGTATTTATGTTTTAGACACGTTTTTTTTTCAACCGGTAGAAAAAATTTGAAACAAAACTGCACTTACAGTCAGAAAATCCCGTAGCTAATTTGATATATTAATTTATTATAATGCATTGTGTTTTTGGATGTTTGCATATTTCTTAAAGTACAGAAAAACAATCCTCTGTTAGATTTGACTCAAAATTTAACAGCAATTTATGTTTGTGTGTCGAATTTTACCGATCCAGCTCCCTTCGTTTTATAATGATCACGTTGAATTCCAATCGAACTACAAGTTAGACGGACTTCCTCTAAGCAAATTTTACTCAAAATTCGATAGCAATCTGAAATTTTGGTGTTCAGACGCCTCGCTTTCAGTTGCAGACAGATGGTTATTTTCTGTTTTTTTCGCCCTCCACGAAGTCCTGAAAATTCCTCAAAATCTCGAGTTCAGATTGTTTGGCCTCTACTGCTTCTGTAGTATGCATACGAGCATTGAACTAAAGAACAATTGTTTCTACATTTCAATACTTTTTTCTTAACCCCTCAAATGCGAGTTTGAATAGCGCGCGGAATCTTTCTTTAAAGGAATATATTAAATCATTTCAAATGCAAAAATCATTTGAAAGCGTATCATTGCCTTAAATGTCTTTCTATTATTCTAGGGATTAATTGCCCCAAATAAGATGGATAATCTAATTAGGAAGTTGGCTCAATTCGTATGCGAAACGCTTAATATGTTATCTTCAATATGACTGTTTATCTTATGCCTTCCTAAACTGTTCATCCGATTGCGATGAAACTTGATCAGCTTATTGTTTACGCTAGCAAGGTGGTAATAGAGATAGCACAGTTATATAAATTTAAAAAAAAATGAATCTCTACCACATTTATTTACCAAGGATTCAAGGCCGAGGAGACAATAGATTCTGTTGAAAAGCTAAATCCAAGTCAAAAGTTAATATTTTGTAGCTTTAGTACGCAAATGTCATGCAAGTCATACTCAGAGGTAACAACTTTATTAGAGATTATACGAGAAAGGTTTGGAGAGACCAAACCTGGGGTTTTTTAATTTGAATAAAATTTTAGCGTTTTTTGCAGTAACTGCCAAAAATACTTTAATATAAATAATTTTGCACCATCTTAATTTTCAAAAATTATCTTTTCAACTATATTAACGATTTTATGGTAGAAAATATGTTAAATCAATGGTATATGTTAAATCAATATGGTATATGTTAAATTAATATGGTATATGTTGAATCAATTTTAAAAGAAAACATTTTAATACCATTTTCTAAAATTAAGTTTCAGAATTCTGAACGAATATGAAACGAATCACGAGATATAATAAATAGTTTCTTTCATTACCATTCTGAAAGAACATCAAGTTTTATAATTCTAAAAGAATACAGAAGCTTAATATATAAAAATGAATATTTGTTTTTTCATCGTATTTTGTATACTGGCATACCGTTCATCCTATTTCGATAAAACATTTCCAAATTATTGATTGATTGCACTTACAAACATTTTTTTGCGGCAGCCACTCGCCGGGTACCAGCTAGTGTATATGAATATTCTGTGGAGAACTATTTTAATCATTATTTTATCAAAGCATCTTTATCCAAAGTTTATTAAAAATTTAGAAGCACCTAAATTAATATAGATTTTGAAAAATGAAAAAGAAAAAAAAAAGCAATGCATTTTCCGATAACATAGTTGCAAGGCTGAATGCAGAATCTGAAGAATTTCGGTATTAATTTATTTAATAAATTTAGTGTGTGCATGAAAGTAAAGACTTTTCAGTATAGCTTGTAAATCGACCATACCACATACATTTATCATTTGTCAATTGAAGTCAATAAAGTTTCATTAATGTAATACTTGCAACCTTTAAATTAAAACGAAAAATCAGATATTTTCTATTATATTGCAATGTTGTAATTTTTCTAAAGTTTAGATAGTCAGTTAGAGATTTTATGTAGGTTTTCCTTTATGTCTGGTAGCGAAAAGAAAAAAATTTGGAAATCGTGAAAGAAGAAAAAAATGCCTCTTTCGTCCATGCGTGTTTAAAAATTCTATTTACATACAGATATAATGAAATTATTTAGTTGCAATTTTTTATAATGCTTTAATAATGTAGTTTTGATAAGTTTCGCTAAATTTGGTACAATTTACTTCCGGTTAACTAATGGTAACTAAAACTAAACTAATTAACCGATGAGTGCAGTTTCTGTTCCAGGCATGGGGCATTTAGAGGCCAAGAAGATGCCAGCTCTACCATTCTGGTATTTCTCGCCTTTCGACTCAGAGAGATTATCATTAGTTATTCCCAAATCGGGATATACTAAGGGCTGTAAATGAAGGAGACATTTCAGTTATTTGATTGAGAAAATAACTCTTTAAAAAGATTGTGCATTTGAAGTCTCTATCACCAGATGCAATTTAAGCACCGTGGCAACAGATAAATTACTAGGATTTTGACGTAGAAATCAGAAAAGTTGTTAAAAAAACTATATCTGGTGTTTAGCTTCCAAAACTGTAGCTCTACCTTTATTTCATGAAAATGTTCACCTTTTGTACAAATATAACGCAAGTTATTGTTAACTTACATTTAGTTGAAGAACAGAAAAAAGAGTCGGCTTAGGGGTAGAGTGTTCGGGCATCGTTGTTATTCTGTGAGTAGCGCCCCCCTGTAAAAAGGGTTTGTGCAAGCGAATGTGAAGTATGATATAGCTAAGTCGTACTCTTGGCCCTTGTTGGCGTAACTGAAAAACAAGGGACGTTAATTTAGGTTTAAAATCGCTGACAGCGATCAGTGGGCTTGTCAATGACAATGCCATTGGAAACATCAACAACAAGAAAAAGAAAATATTAATTCAAGCGTTGTAAATTCTGAATCTACACTAAAAGGATATTTTTACATTTACAAACAATGAGTGTTATTTTTTTCATCTTTTGTTTATAACGTAACAAAAACTTTTTTACCAAAATTCTCTGTCAGCACCAATTTTCTCAAAAAAGACCTTTCAACATGCAAGAATTGCCTTGGTTACAAAATTGAAATTTAAAAACTTGATAAGATCGTTGTTACGAATGATGTTATAGAAAGAGATGTCAAACTAATTCAGGAATACAAAAGATAAAGTAAAACTATTTATATAAAGTATTGTTAACAAGAACAGACAAGAGTATCAAATTAAAAAACTCAAGCCCTGAAAAAGGCAATTACGAAGTCCATTTTTATAAACCTGAAATAAGTTAAGTCTTTGGCTTAGTTTCCTCTGAAGCACAGAAGAAAATGGGGGAAAAAAAGCACCCATTTCGATTATTTAACATAAAACATAACAGAAAATGATCAAAAATAACTTTTCAATGAGTCTCTTTTTACAAGTTGGGACTTCACAGCTACAAAACTGGTATGAAATATCAAATGACGTGCTTTTTGTTAATATGAAACAATTGATTGTTCACTCCCAATTGCATCGTTATGAATTCATTGCAGCACACAAACCCTAATCTTAGGAGAACTCACAACTTACTGTATCATTTAGTGGACTTATTTACATATTGACCATTGCTGCAACTGCGGATCCCACACTGCATCACAAGCTAACGATTTACGCAAACGTTTCTCAAACAAAAACTTTCGATTGGATTTCCTTGTCACAGGTTGAAACAGTTGGTAAAAAAAGAAGACGGGATTCTCAGAGGGAAGCATATTAAACGGGAGTCTTTTGCCTTATAAACAGAGAGAATGCGCATTAAAAATAAAAACACATCAAATTACCAAACAAAATCAAGAATAGAATTTGCACCTTCTTATATTCTTATTCTCTTCACATTCTTATATTTTGAAGTTCCTTTTATTCTTGAATGTCGAATCCAAATGATATGATCGATTTTATTCTCGCTCTCTGATGAACTAGAGTTCTGCTCAGCTCTCTAGTTTAATATTTTCGGAATTTGCTCAACGTTAAGTCGGTTGATTTGATGTATACAAACCAACTGGGCCACATCGAATGAAGAAACAGATTTCAAGGATTAATATTTCTAAAAAGGAAAAGTCTAAAACTGAGAATGTCAAGAAAAAAAAATCTGCATACTAACTAAATTGAGTTTATGAAAACTGTTTTTAATAGTTTTGTTAAATACTTTCAAAAGTAAGTAAAACAAAAGAGTACTCTAACTGGAAACATTAATAACTTTAAAAAAATTCTTTTAACTGTAATTTCATTAAACGCGAAGTGTACATTATTATTTTAAAATTGTTTACTATTTGATCAATTATTAATTACCAAATATAATGTACTGATTTTGGCATATCGCTCACTCTCTGTAAATAAATTCAATATTCGCAACTTTACTGAAAATGCAATATTTGCATAATTATTTAATAGAAAAATCGCTATTTTTAAAACTACGAGGTGTGATCCAAAAAAGTTGACAAAGGAAAAGTGCTTTATTAACAACAGGCACAGGATACAAATGGTAATTAAGAGAAATACGTGGCGGTTACTTCTCTACATGATCACCAAACATGTTGAGACATTTATCACGCTTCTGGACCAATTTTTTCAACCTGTATTGGAAACAATCAGGTCTCTGACTATCTTGTTTGGCTTATATCTTTTTTTTGGGGGGGAGATCACCTCTCATAATATAAGAAAACTTTGTACCCAAAAATACTTTCTCTACAATTTGGTCCAAAGTTGTTTTATTCTGTGGCATTTGGTTGCACATTCTGAAGATGCTGTGATTTTTAAAATATTTTTCATATTCAGAAATTTCAAGCTTAAATTTCTTAATCGCCTTAAAATTTATCTTGACTTTAAGATGTAATTTCTTATTTAGTTTTCAATATTTTCTCACCAGTCATTTTTAAAGAATCCTTATGATTAACTTTGTTTATCTAAACGGGGTGTGGAAAAAAATAGTTTTCGAAAAATATTATAATTTTTTGAAAAACTTCTAAAGTTTTCAGTAACTTGTTTTGTTTCGTAAAAAAATGATATGAATTACCAGTTAAAGCAAACAATCGAAAATATTCATTAAATATTTGTTATACCACTCTGGAATTTTGTAAGAAAATTTTAGACTCAAAATTCAAAAACTGATATTTTTATCGATTTTAGAGCTTGGAGACTCTTTATTATTCCTTAAATTTTTATTTAGAGGAGACCTATGTACCTATAGCCACTAATTTTTCATGTAAAAATATTGAGTTATCGACTTTTTAAAATTTGAATAAGTATACACTTATGGTTAAACCATTTACTTCCAATTTGAATAATTGTAAATTCTTAGTAAATTCTCTCTAATTGGTGGCTTAAAAAAGCTCTAAAGTGCTCTACAAATGGTAGAGCCTTTTTTAAGCTACACATTGTACCTAAGGCCGTTAACTGGTATATATAGGGTCATTTTCTGAAATGGTAATCAATAAAAACTCAATAATGAATAAAAAACTAACATACATTAATTTTATGAAAGAAACTATCAGGTAATTCATTTATTTCTCAAATAATAACTATTTAAATTGTCATGATCTGAATTATAAGTAACAAGTATTTTTATGAATTACTCTATATTAAAATGAAAAAAATTGACTTCAAATATCAAGTGTATGTTTTTCAAACAATTTAGACTTTTTTGAGAAATTTCAACACATTATTATTATTATTCCCTGTTTCATCTTCATTATGCAGACATTTTTTGAATGTGTGATGTTTTTTGAAATTCAACAGTGTAGTGTTCTTTCTTAATGTTTGTCACTTTCAAATATTTAGTTTCCTTCTGCCTCATGATCTTGTTAAACAAAATTCCATTTCTTCGGTAGCAAAAATTTGCTATACTATAGAATCAGTGGAGTCAGAAGAGTCTACATTCTCTGATTCGGAAGCCTCGATCGGAAACCCCGGTTTTTTTCTAATTTTCTGAGACATTCTAATTGCTTGTTATTTTTCAATTTCTTTCTTTCTTGTTAAAAAATTTACATCTCCCTGGTTTTCAATCACAAGATACTGACTGAGGGCATTCTCATCGGCTTTATGGAGCAGTGCAAGGGATATAATACGTTCAATGAAATTCCGTATTTTTCGGATCAGGATTTCTAAGCATATAAATGTATAGTTATGAATAGGAAATTAACGAGGATTATTAAGAAATAAGGAATTTGCGTCACAAAAGTGGAACGAAAGTTGAATTAAAATATGATTATTTAAAATCATAATTTTGCTTTTAAAAATTGTCTTTTTTTAATGAATCCCCATGCTTATTTGAACAAACTGATCATTTGCAACAACGATAATAGTAAATGTAGTTTTGATGTGTTTCCACGGAAAGGGGGTGCAGTAGCTTCGGAGGGTAAAGACCCCTGAGCACCCAGAGGGCAGTAGTCAAATGTGCTTTTGTATGTTAAAAGTTCCAGAGCGAGATGTCCATTTCAAAACAGTAAAACTGATTATTTGAAAATGGTTTAGATAGTTTTCCTCAATTCATTCTGAGAAAAGCATTTCAAAAAAGTAGCTGATGTAACATAACGCAACATAAAATAATAAATTGTTGGTCCATGGCCATAAGTATGCAATTTCATACAAAATGAAAAACTCACATAGTGAGGGGGCTCATCTCAATTTGTACTTATGGTAGCAAATAAAATTATGCACTGGATTTGAAAGAGAATTATTTGATTTCAATTTGTGAAATAATAGATGATAAGAGCTGCAGAATTTGACTTCAAATGATCTAAAAACGCTTTCTAATTTGTCGCAATTTTCCCCTACAAGATTCCAAAATGGCTGGCAAAGTTGTAATAAAATTCGCAATTTTTCACCTCAGTAGAAAAACTTCAAACTAAATAATACTCCATCAAAGAGTGGAGACTCAGTACACAGCCTTCAATCACTTTGGACTAGATATCTAGTCCAAAATGATGGCTTTTTTCTTAGCTTCATTATTTTAGTGAATCTCCACCCACCCCAAATTGTTTCTCCAAGAAGTTTTCAATTAATAGCTCAGTTTAGTTGAAGTAAAAACGGCTCTATTTAATGTTGTTTTTATCTTATTCCATTCATTATTTTAGTATTTCCAACAAAATAAAAGAATTTTGAAATGATTTGACTTCTGCTAATAATTTCTTATTTTTCTGGAGTGCGCTTCATTTATGAAATAGAAATTGAATATAGATAGAATCTCGTATTTGGAGCTTCTTGAAATTCATCCGAACAATTACACTGTTGTTCTGAGGGGGGAGAATTAGGTACTGGAGAAGTGATTTTCAGTATGTGGCATTGGAAATGATATGGCATTACACAGTGGCATTTACTAAGGATTTACACAGAAGAGAAATGTTCATTATTAAACACATAACTTCTTTAACACAGTTCTCTCGGTATTTTTCTTCCACTTTTACCAAATAAGCTTTCATGATTGCATGGTACGTTTCATACATATGTATGGAAACAAAATATATATATTCCTTATGTTACCAATGGACTTTTTCTTATATCGCCTATTCTATTTAATAAAATGTTCTCTTTTCAACTCTTTATTTTCTCAATCGCAGGTAATAGAATGAATAATAATTCGTGATGACGTCAAACAAAGTCGTGGACGACAACTATTGGACAAAGAATTTTCTAACTTATTAACATTGCCGACCTTGAAACCGAAGAGAAGAAGCTTTTCAAATCCATCATTAACAATGATAAGAATAATTATTTTAAACACATAATGACATTAATAGAATAAACTCAAGACTTACATAATAATATTGTAATGATAAATTTCACATATAGAAAATTTAATCATGTTTGGTAAAAATACATATATATCTTACATTTCCTTTCAGTATCTTGACAATAGTCAACAAAACATTGATTACTCTTACTTTTTTTATCCTTACTGAAAATCATTTCAGGTATTCTGCCAGTTGCTAGTTTTCACTTTACACTGGGCATAATTTCAACTTTAATTAACAATAAGTGCGCCTATCTTTACATTATTTTTCGGAAAACATTCATTTACTACGTTATAGTAAGGTGTTTAAACTTTAAAGTTCAAATAGTCTCTTTTCTATAGCTTCTAAATTTGTCGACTATATTTCGTTATTTGATCCACTCAAAGAGTCTATTTTCAGATACATCGAAGAGGTCAGGTTCAGCAATTGAAGATCTACCTAGAAGAAAGTAACCAGGTGATAAAGTTTCAAAATTGTCGAACTGAGGGGGTAAAGAGATCTCAAATTTAAAGCACACTCAATCTCTAGAATCTATAATTAGAAATTCCTTCAGAATCAGATGAGCATTCCCAATAACCTGTTTCAGATATGATTTGACCCCAGCCCCACAAAGACCACCGAAGCATCGGGATTATGGAGGCAGAAATTTTCTTTTGATGTTTTCATTTAAGCAAAATTTTCATTTGCGTATTTAATCAGGATAGGAAATATTTGGGGCCAATAATTCCACCAACGTATTTTCAGTTAAATATCTTTCTCTAAAAATTCCCTAAGGCTCCTAACGACTAAAAAAAAAAAAGAAAAGAAAAAAAGAGGGTATAACTCGTTCTCTGGACAAACCGCTCACAATTTGATTATCTAACAAAGGTAAAAAAAGTAACATATAGATACACGATCTTTCGGTATACATTTATGCTATTTACATTCCAAGAATAATGTCGAATAGGATATGATAAAGCATTATAACTAACATGTAGATGTTTCAAATGATACCTTACAATAATTACTTTAAGTGAACACTTTTCAGATAAAACGATCGGATCATTTTCACCTGAACTCATATCTGAATATTTGAATCTACCCCAATGCGTAAAATATTTTTGTTATCTAAAAAGAGATTTTACCTTACTATTGTTGGGGCCAAAAACATCCTTCCAGAGATCCTTTGCCAACTCACCTTGTTGAATCAACTGAGTTAAATAATATTAAGGTCGTTGCAGCTCTTTAATGATGAAATGGACTATAAGTTTTTCAGCATTAATATGTTCTGAAATTGAAATATCATCACTTATTGCATCTATTAGAAAATCAAGCTCTTTCAAAAAATTCAGGTCGTTTCCATCAAAGGTCACTATTTAACATAGCTTCAGCACTTACACACCTGCTTAAGAAATCAGCACAGTCTTGTTTATCTTCACATTATTACCAGGAACATGTATCAGATAGACACGGTCCCTCAACCAGATTAAAATTGGTCACTTCTCTTAATTGGCAGCTTAATCCATTTTAAAGCAGTTTTAGAGACTGTCCAGATGAAAACTGCGGGAGGCTTTTTGAGATCAACTATTGCTTTGACTCGCTGACAGCAAGTTATTCTCCAAGTAATACGAGATGCTGCAAGGTGATTTTGGTGCGAGAAGTTTTTCATCTCCATTGCAGTTATTCACGACTGCTGTATATTAGCAAAACCATAAGCTTTTTAACTGTCATTAGAAAAACAGTGAGATTCTGAGACAGTACATTCTTTTTCTAGTTGAGCTCATATTTTAGGATTTGTAATTCAGAAAGACGAAGAGCTTTAGAAAGCAAATGACATAACGTTTTTTGAATATCTAGAAGCAGTCCTTCGCTCCAAGAAATTTTCTTCTTTCGCAAGATTTGGAGGATGTAGTTCACAAGAATGGTAAATGGAGTAAGTAAACAAAATGGATCAAAGTTTTTTTTCCTAATGCACACAGAAGGTAACGTTTTGTACTCTCGTAGTTTGATAGGCTGTCTACTAAACTCTGCATTCCACGATTAGATTATTTCTCCGCACTTCTAAAATGTTAGCTGATTATTGGATTATGTAACAGAGTAATCTTGCTGTTGAGTTTATAAACTTTCGCGTTTCCCCAACTGCGTCGTTTTTGATTGTTTGTTGTCCATTTTCATAGAAACATATAAGCTTGATTGATTACAAACACAGCTCGCATAGAATTTCTAGTGCTTATTACAAGTTTCTAGCTTCAGAAATGAAGTCAACGATTTAAAAGCTTTGAAACAAACATTTTGCCATGGTTGGATACTCCTAATTGAATTTTTTCAGTTGCATTTTAATGGTAACAGAAAGGAGAAATAGATTGGATTTATAAACAATAAGAATATCGTTTTCTGTCCCAAAGAAATGTATTGCATCTCTCTTTTTCTGCTGGAGTTAATTCCAAAATAAGGCTTTCTCGACATCAAATATAAAAGAGAATTGTTCAATCTGAAACTTTATATCAAATATATTCGAATTCAAATTTGATCCAGGAGCAGCAATCATTCAAGCTCAAATGCTGTAAGTTATGACAGGAAAAATAAGAAAGCCGAAAACCAGAATTTTTGTTGACAAAAAGGGAAAGAAAGATAATGTTATACTGTTTAGAAAAAATGACAAATATTTTTGTTTTCATATTCTCTTTTCTAAATACTGATTGATGAGGCATATCGAAACTTGGTCTAGTTATAGGTTTTCCAGGAATAGACACCTTTGCTATTACGCCAATCTTCTCACTGTCATTATAGATTTCACTATATCGCAAGTTTCGATCGGCATTTGTCTGAAATCTCGGAATCTAGTTTCCTATTGACAGCACTATAGTTTTCATTAAAATCTTCCAATCTCTTTTCAATTTCATAACCATCCTTCTTTCAGCGAACAGTTTTTTTTCGAATGACTCTTAAGTTAGGATCAGACTCATGGCAACCAGGATCATCTTTAATCCATATTAACAAATTTTAATGTCATATCACTACAATCATAAATAAACTCGAAATAAGAATTTTGCATTTTTCGACAATGTGAATTTGAAATGCTATCAATGGCTCTCGAACCAAATACGGAATTTTGAAACTTTGATCCAGAAATGGGCATTTCTACTTATACCTACTCTCAAGAACACCCGAGTTCCCAATAACACATCCAGGTTTAAAGTCAGTAAATTTAACGTTCAAAGGAAAATGCTCTTTGAAGCTTGCAATGAGTTGATAGGAATCATATTTGAGATTTTAGGAACAAATAAAAATTAAATGAATCTCAAAATTGCTTTTATTAGAAATTATAGTGCCTACTCTTGTAATATTAAATGCAGTCATTTTACTTAGAAATATTAAACACAGAAACTGCAACAGAGTTTTTTTTCTTTTTAATCTGCAATAAATCAATAAACTCAGTTGTCATAAATGAAGAACCACGTCTTGTAAAAGTTTTAGTTTCTTGTATATTTCCAAAAAATATTTGCAGTAGAAAGAATGGTGATTATCGTTTGCCTCGGCTCACTGCTGCACCAGAAAATATCATTAGATGAATTTCGCATTTAAACTTGAGGGAGAATTTGAATCCGTTTCATTTTTCATTCACGACGAACAGTTAAGACCGGAAGATGTTTCTTTTTTATAAATTTGCCCCTGTCAGTAATAGAAATGCTCATACATTCTGGTTTTTTATACTATTCATGAATTAATTCAATATGACATTTAAAATGGAAACCTTTTATATTAGATGTCATAACCATATTCGCAACTCACTTTCAAAAATGGAAGTAGCTGTAACCAAATCTTCAGAATCACTAAAAAATTGATTTAACTAGCTTTTCAACAGTTACAAATACAATCATTGTTTATAATAAATTTTCTACTTTATATTTTCTAATGCATTGGTCCTATCGATTAAATGCCACTACACAATTTCCTTCTATTAGATTTACACAAGTTTTTTTTTTATAATAGAATTGAACAGCTCCTGTCTATTTCAGTACCTGTCTTCCCATGCGATATGAAAATTAGCACCAGAAATAGACATGCCTATTGCAATTTCTTATTATTTGAAATGAATTGGTTTTCCATAACATTTACGACGTCTTGTTTCAACTCTCACTTTCACCAATAAATACTGTTACGGCTCATTTGACGCTCACAGATGAAACAGAAATAAGTTTTATGGTTAATGCTTATTTTCAACTCATCTATAGAATCGTCTATGATTTCTTTCTCCTTAATATAACTCCTTTGGCTAGTAAGTTGCAAAAGTTGAAAATCCTTTAAGGTTTTAGCATCAAATAACTGCCTCGTTTATTTACTGGGGATCTTTATCTTTGGGACTCGTTAACGCAGCTTTCGTTTTTATCAATTCCATTGTGAATTATTTCACTGACATCAAATTATAATAATTGTTGAAAAAGAAATTAGGGATTTTGAAAGTAATCACCATTTTGGGTGATATCACAAGCTGCCGATTCTCTGATTTCTCTTTCGCATTCTTTCTTTTCCAGTCACGAGTACCTTACATCTCAAATAAGAAGCTCGCGCGCCACCAACTGGGCAAGGTATTTTGTGACAACCCACATTATTTTTGGGAACGCTTCATCTTGTGCCGATGCAGGTTGAGAACGTGCACTCTAGACATTCATTTTTAAACACAAATGGGACATAAATAAAAGATTCCAGTTGAAAGGGCACTTGTTGGTTTGCCTTTCTTCGTTAATTTTTAATTGCGTATTTTGAAAAGCATTTAAATTCAGATTTTGAAAGTTTTAGTTCAGTTATATTAACGTCCCATTGTAAAGCAACACAAGGGATATTTTGGGACGGACCTCGTCATTTGGCACCACGGTCAGATGACGAGGACGACACATGAACTGGTACCCTCTCTCCACACCACACCAGCTGGAGGACGTTTGGCTTGACAAATTTAACGGGTAAGAGACCCCCTCACACGACGGTTCTTCGGTGGAATCGAGTTTTGAGCCAGAAACCCTCCGGTTCCGAAGCCGAGACCATACCACCAGGCCACTGTGGCCCCAGATTTTGAGGGACAAATAATATCATAATTATTAGACAGATTGATCCAATCAGATCACTAGTATTATTTACCACCGTACGTCTCCACGAGAATATATTTTGGCTTTAATTTTAAAATCTTTGATCTAATACACTACCATTTTATTGTGAATTCGTTTTATGAAAATTGTTCTAAAATTTTATTCTTTTGGACTCAAATGAATAATAAATATTTCATGAAATATTAAATTTGATAGTTTATTCAAAAGCAAAGACGAACCATTTGTTTCAATAAGTAGTTATGCTTCAATAAAAAGTTCACTTAAATGAAATGGAATCCTTTCAAATGAGGACCTCTCAAGCACGCAGTCCACTGGAAGAGGGGCGCCAGTGTCCATCATTGCATAGACGAAGATTCGGTGGAAAGAAACTTGGATGACGAATCCTTTTTTGTCCCCTTTGAATCCTTTGATGGATGACTCTTATTTTAAAATTCGCCATATAATTCCACATGTCAGTTGGTCAAAGAGGTCCATAGATTATTTATTTATGAGACTTTTAATGTTCACTCAGCATAACCAACTGGACTTTTCAAGCTTACTGCTTTTCTGAGAATAAGTAATCAACGGAAAGATAAATTGGGTCCAAAATCAAAGATTGGCCAATAATAATCGTATATCTTCGCAACGAATTTTATTCACCTAAAAAGTTTCATTTTGCGTTCTTAGGAACTCAGGCAGACAGATTTTTCCCTTGCTCAAGAAATTTTGATCAGAAGAAAAAATATCGAATTTCATCTTCGTTCAGTTTCGTGCTCATTAATCGGCGGACAGACACAGTTCCAAAAATAAGGAAAGCTCCGGTTCAGGAAAGTCATTGCGGAGATTATAAAAATACAGATGTCAAGTTTCTGAATGGCTGCAATGACTTCTTTTTCAACACGAGAAAGCAATGAGGAAGGATAAACAATTTTTCAGATAAACTCCAGTCCATTTAGTCGGTAGCTTGATGATGTGAAAAAATTGTTACTCATTTAATAAAAGAAGTGCTAAACCCATCATGTCGAAGCAAGTGCGGCAAAGAGAGACTTTTGATATGATGGCGATTGCAATCACTTCTTTCTATGACGATTGTCTCTCTGCAAAGTGTCATTCATCCTCCATCAATTCGAGAAAGCTCTAATTATGGGATAACATTTTCATAAACGGGATTAATAAAATTTTCTAGTGAGATCATGAGAAGAAATCAAATCATGCAAAGCGTAAAAAAATAGGGGGGGGGGGGTCTTTTAGTTGTAAATTGGCTTTAGAACAAAAAAAATCTCCTTGATAAACAATGCGGCATTCTTTCTTCTCGCACAAGCAGTTATATCTTGTATTTACAAAATTTTGGTTTAGTCTCAGTGAAGAAATCAAATTCAAAGAGAGATTCATTGGGAATGTTCCCGATTCTTTGAATTTTCTTGAAGCTTCTAACATTCCTCTTTCCTTTTCCTAACGTTTCTAACATAATTAACTCTTGAACGACGAAAGCTATAGTCATAAAAGTGACGTCTAGGCTTAGCAAAAATGTTAAATAAAGTATTACGCGTCACAGTATCGTTTAATTTTAAAATTAGGAGTTGGTATTCCTCTCTCGAAAGTGTTAAAAGCTTTGGATGAAAATCCCGTTACAAAGTCGTAGAACATCATCGATGATTTAGAATGAAAAGACCCATTATATTTCATTGGATTGTAAATAGAATGCATGAAAGGCACACTTGTGCTCGCTTTCCAGAAGTGAGAAATAAAAGAATAAACTTTCTGGGTATTTTGTAAAATAGCCTCACAAGTAGGGCTGTACGATGATTGTACGATTCTCGATATATAGTGAAATCATTATTTATTTTTAACTGTTATAAATTACAAACAGCATCTCTTAAAATATTGACCGATCAGAACAACTCCAAATGACAGAAATTTTCAATTTATGTAATAATACGTTTTCTTTTGAATAAAAATAATTAGAAAATCATTGTATTAAAACTCCTTTAATAAAGTGTATCAATACCAAAGCAATGTCTGCATGTTAAAATAATAATATTTAAAAATTTACCCTTTTTACTACTGCCTTAAAAATAAAAATAAATAAATAAAACTTCAGTTTCTTTCATTCTTCAGTTTAAAAAAACAAGTAAATAAAAAAAAGATAATATTGCCTTTAACAAGTAAAATCAAGTACATTTAATAAACTATGAATTCAAAATCTCATATCTTGAAAATTAATTTTGTATTCGAATTACCTAATTTTTTATTTTTATTTCAATAGTATTATTAGCAAATTTGATTTCAATATGCGCTCGAATTTTCATAATAGCTATGTTACATTGCCGCATTGAAAAGAAGCAGTCGACTCTCCATAGCCGAATGGTCATCACACCGGTATAGTGATCATGAGCTCGACAATACTATTCGCAATTTGTATAAATAGGTATTTATGCTTTCCTTTATTTTGTGTTCCTGAACATTTCTTTAGTTTACCATAGAAGTGCTCTGGACTTTTCTTGCTGCCTCCAGAAGCATATTCTTTCCTGCAAAGATCTCTCAGTCATGGCATTCAGATTGTTCCACGCGTGACTAAAATTGATCATTCAGTTTCCTATCAAAAAGAGACCAGATATAAAAATGAGTGAAACCTTAATAACAAATAACGGACGACTCTTGTAATATATTAAACATTTGAGAAAAGGTTCAGACCACGATGAAATAAAAGAAAAACATACCATTATATAAGTTGAATACAATTATATCATTAATATAAATTGAATGAGAAAATAAACAACACTAAAGTACAAAGCTGTGTTTCCGAATATTAAAATTTTATTTAATTATCCTTTATTTCTAAATATTCTGTCAACATTTTTGTATATTATAAAACTTGAAATAAAATATGAAAAATTAAAACGAAGTGGGAGATGAAAAAAGAATTATATAGAAAAAAGGTTGAAAAATCATTACTAAAATAGCTTTGCATAAAAAGGAATAAATAGTAATTTCAGAAAAAATTCCTGAAATTAATTGAAAGCAGGAACTTTTTAATCAATTTAAAATACACTGATGGAAAAAAAAATTCCAACACCAAGAAAAAATTATTGTACAGTAATGAAATTTTAGGAATGCATTTGTCTAGGTAAAATATTTAATTCATTAAAGTTTCAAGATCACAGGTAGAGCCATTTCAAATGTGAAATGTTGGTACATTAGTAACCGGTGTAACCGCCAGAATTTTGAATGCAAGCAAGCAAACGTGCATGCATTGTGTCGTACAGGTGTCGGATATCAGTTTGTGGGATGGAGTTCCATGCCCGTTGCACTTGGGCGGTCAATGCAGGGACGGTTAATGCTGGTTGTGCATGACGCTGGAGTTGTCGTCCAATGATGTCCCATACGTGCTCGATTGGAGAAAGATCTGGTGATCTAGCATGCCAAGGCAACATGTCAACACTCTGTAGAGCAAGTTGGGTTACAACAGCTGTTGGAAAACACCCCCTTGAATGCTGTTCATGAATGGCTGCACAACAGGTTGTATCACTAGACTGACGTACAAATTTGCTGTCAGGGTGCGTGGGATAACCACGAGAGTGCTCCTGCTGTCATACGAAATTGCTCCCCAAACCATAAC
>JAPMOQ010020853.1:3438113-3449354 GCA_026543055.1 Argiope trifasciata | reverse complement strand
GAAAGATGACGTCGATTCAAATTTCGAGCTACGCGCGTAAGTGTGGCACTAGTAGCGACACTATGAATATGCAAATGAGGTTTGCTTTAAATAAGCGCTGTAAGGTTCGTGATCGTTATTTACAGTTGAGATTTGACCTAGAGGGTTAATGTTAATCAAGGATGCCTCTGAGAAGACGAAGAAGCCATTATCAACAGCTCACTGAGTTTGAACGAGGTCGTGTTGTAGGGCTACGAGAACGTGGGTTTTCTTTCTGAGATATTGCTGAAAGACTTGGCAGGAATGTATCCACAGTGCATGAGTATTGGCGGCAGTGGTCAAGGGAAGGTACTGCCTCAAGAAGACCAGGTTCCGGGCGGCCACGTGGTACTACTGAGAGGGAAGACCGTCGTATTCGGCATATGGGGGTGGGGGTAATCGTACTGCGTCTGCAGCTGAAATTCGAGCTGCAGTTGGTACCACAGTGACACAACGAACTGTTACAAATCGGTTACTTCAAGGACAGCTCCGAGCCAGACGCCCTGTACAGTGCCTTCCACTGACTCCAAACCACTGCTGTTTGCGACGTGAGTGGTGTCAAGCTAGAGCTCATTAGAGGATGGAGTGGAGATCTGTTGTGTTTTCTGATGAAAGCCGGTTCTGCCTTGGTCGCAGTGATAGCCGTTTGTTGGTTAGAAGGAGGCCAGGTGAACGTCTGCTAGTGACCTGTCTGCGGCCTAGACACAGGGCCTACTCCTGGAGTTATGGTTTGGAGAGCAATTTCGTATGACAGCAGGAGCACTCTCGTGGTTATCCCACGCACCCTGACTGCAAATTTGTTCGTCAGTCTAGTGATACAACCTGTTGTGCTACCATTCATGAGCAGCATTCAAGGGGGTGTTTTCCAACAGGATAACGCTCGCCCTCATACCGCATTTGTAACCCAACATGCTCTACAGAGTGTCGACATGTTGCCTTGGCCTGCCAGATCACCAGATCTTTCTCCAATCGAGCACGTATGGGACATCATTGGACGACAACTCCAGTGTCATCCACAACAACATTAACCGTCCCTGCATTGACCGCCCAAGTGCAACAGGCATGGAACTCCATCCCACAAACTGATATCTGACACCTGTACGACATAATGCATGCACGTTTGCTTGCTTGCATTCAAAATTCTGGCGGTTACACCGGTTACTAATGTACCAACATTTCACATTTGAAATGGCTCTACCTGTGATCTTGAAACTTTAATCAATTAAATATGTTACCTAGACAAATGTATTCCTAAAATTCCATTACTGTACAATAATTTTTTCTTGGTGTTGGGATTTTTTTTCCCATCAGTGTATGAGTTTTGAAGAGAGTTCAGCAAGAAACTCAGCAGCCTGATAAAAGCGGAGGAATTTTTTTTTTTTCAATTCAAGTACACTTGAGAATTAAAATGTAAACTGGAAGAAAATTGCGTAATCACTCTGAATCCTTCCTTTTTACTATTATTTCTGAAGATGGATATTTCGCAATTAAACAAAAGTCATTCAACAACCAGAATTATTTTGCCATAATTGTATCATTCATTTAGGGAACAGAAAACCATTTATTCCAAAATGGCATGCTAAAACAAATATTTTTATATATTGGAGCATGACAGTATTTATAAAAATATTAACATAAATTATGAGTAAAGGTCAGTAAGAAAATGAAGAGCAACAAAAGTAAACACGAACTAGTAGCCACACGAAATCGAAATTGTGAATATCGATTTATTCCCTCGCGATGCACTGTATGCCATTAGTCAGGATTCTGATATCAATAGACCGATGTGTTTTTAAAGCTGACATCTAAAAGGCGATTTTTCAAAAATATCTTCTTTTTTTTTTCGATAAATCGAAAATCGGCACATCCCAACTCGAAAGTCGTCCCAATACAACTCAACCCTAATTAAATACGTGAATACAAAAACGCATTAAATTTTTCTATGATGCAGTAAAGTACGGAGCATCCTTTCTGCTTGCTAGAAACGTCGCTGAAAAAATATATCGCTCCTTGGGTTCATAGTTATGGGCTTTTGTAAAAACGCGTTTCCATTAATGTTTTAAAAAATAGAGTTTATTTTGTTTAATCATTATGTAATTTCGGTGGTTTATTAAAAACTCATTATAGACATTATGAAATCAGGGATTTTTTTCTGAATTTCAGAACCAAAACTTAATTCAATTGATAGATTAACTTATTCTGGAGATAAGAAGTGCATTATCAACAAGAATGTTGATTTATATGCAATTTCAAAACTGTAACACATCATGCAGTGAGTTAGAATTCAATTCTTTCTCCATCCAGTCCTGTCAACCAGCTGAATATAGCTTCTTTCAAACGGTATTTTAGTCTGAATGTGAAGAATCCGTTTGATTAGTAAATGCGCCATTTTCTCATCTGAGCTTTGACTTTGAAAGGTTGTTTTCCCCTGCAAATCATTCTCCCATCACTTTTCCCCACGATTCGCTTCCTCTAAAAACCGTTTCTTCTCCACGGGCCACCAACCCTCTAATGGACTGGACTCTCGCTTTTCCGATTCTTAATTATGCCATCAACTCTTGAATTTGTATTTGTATCGATGGGAAAAAAGAATGTTTCCTTTATTTTTGGTGAATGGCTTATTTCAACTACATTAATCGAAATTCTGCTTGTAATAATGGAATAAATGGGTGACTTCCTGGGTGCCCAGCAAATTCTTGATCAAGGTCTCTTTTTAGGTTTGAATTCATGAAAAGTAAGAATTTTCCCTTTGAAAAACATTTCGTGTCAAATTGAGATTTCAATCATATGATTCGTAATTTGATGTGGAAATATTTAGGCAGTAACAAAATTATATTGCATGGCTGTCCTGTAAATTCTTATTATGCCATAATATTGGAATTCAGATTTCAATTGATTCACAATAAGGATATCCCATTTTTTCTAACTTATTTCAATAACTGTTTGTTTCAAAACTGTGTACCTATTCCTTGCTTGCGATCTTATTCTGAAAAAGAATGTTTTTCATTGAGTAAGAAAATATTTCTGGCTCTCTCTTAGACTTATTTTTCTTTCAGTTATACTTTTCGGATATTAATAAACATTATCCTTTTGAGCTTTCCCAGTTTTATATTCGAATTTCTGAATCTAAAACTTGTATAAGGTTTCTATTTAAAATTTAATCAAAAATAAATATCTGCACCAACATATTTCATTTCATCCCTCATTTCTATAAAATAGAAACCTACTAGTTCTTTTGTGAAAAAGTATGGAAGTTTCCGTATAAATAAAAATAAAAATTCTGTCATCCAAGTTGACTGAAGAGGCCCTAAGCAAATTTTTGGGGTAGATAAATTCGCTAATCGAATTTTATGCTTTTCAACATAAATGTATCAATAACATACCCAATGGCACATTTATTTATTTTTCCTCCTCGTAGTGGTTTATATATGCAATACCACTTAAAACCTGACGTTTTACTAGTACTTTTAGTTACATTTAGTTAGAGACTAACAGTAACCGCACAGCATAGCATCCAAAGGGAAAAAAATAGTTTTAAACTTAAATTTAGTCTCCACCCGATATGATACGGGCATGTTAGGCAACATAAAAATGTATTTAGAAATTTTCAAAAATAGCTACGAAACCCTTTTTTATAGTACACATTCAGAAATATTTGGAAAAAAATATTTATATTTAGAAATATTAAAAAGGTAAAAAGCGATGTCCGTACAACAATCCACAGATAGTATGCAATAGAAAGGCTGTTTTAAATTTAAAAATATACAAATAAGTCGTTGCACCCACTGTTCGGCATTTGCTTATCTACTCTGCATAATTTGATATAATGTTAATTTGCACTTCTCCTGAAAGAGACGGTTACATCGCTCAGCAGAAGTGTTCCTTTCCTAATTTCATTTTTTCTCTGCATGGTATAATTTTACAACATGGTATAATTTTCATTTTTTCTGATTTCTTCGCAAACCGAATATTTCTTCCCTATTTAATTTCCTTGTCGAGCAACAAACGAAGATTTTTGGCATTTAATGTGATTCTGCCAAGGTTGGATTTCCTATCTTAGGGCATAATGAGATTTGAATCACTTCTTAAAATCAGACGTAAACAAAGAAATGTATCGCATATGCATATAACAGATCTTTATATTTGCTCATGCACAGTTTGCGGACAAAGCCTCTCTGATATTCCTAACATTTCTTTCCTCTTCATTTTCCTTATCATGCAACAAACAAAACTCTTTGGCATTTAATGTGCTCCGCCTAAGCTTGGATTTTCTTCTTATGTACATAATGAGACTTGAATCCCTGCTTGAAGTCAGATGTAAACAAAGAATATATATTGCATATGCATACCACAGCTCTTGCTATTTGCACATGCGTAGTTTTCGCGCATGTGTGGAATAATTAAAATCGCAATTATAAAACTCCCCTTATTAATTTGATATGACTTTTATGTACTAAACCCTTTCTCAGTAAATGTTCTACAACATGGTATAAATATCTCTAATATCAGTTAACTATTTTTGTGACTCAAATAAACAGACGCTTTCAGGAGACTTCATTTTATACTATGGATAAAACATTTAAACTCTTTTTAAAATACATGGAATTTCAGAAACATTATATATATATCGACCTCGTTCGCAAGAATTTACGGCGATATAAATTCTTACGAACGAAGTCGATATACCCGACATCTCAACATTCGTAAACTGTTGAATGCTAGAAGAGGTGGGTCGTTCACGAACGAACGGATCATCAAAGAGAACGAATTGTTCTAATTTTTGTAACTGTCATTCGTTCGCAAAAAGCTGTGTGGATCCGCCTATTTCCGTTCGTGAACGACTGTGAGGATCCACTCATTTATGTTCGCGAACTCCTGATCCATCCCGACCCATCTATGCCAATTTCCGAGCGACTGTGTGGAATACCATTCAGAATTATGGTTTGTCCACAGGAAGAGTGAGTAGGAAGCAGGGATTGCCACTTCGTAAAAAATGAGCATTTGACCTTGGAAGATTTTTCTCGGTGGTTGATTTTTCTTTCCATCATTTAACCCATGAATTGGAGGGTTGTAAGGGTATCGATTCCATTGAGGTTAAAGCATTTTTGCTTTGGAATGATCATTTCTAAATAAATGACTTCAGACTGGAAGGCGATGTATTGAACAAAGAAGAAATAACGCGCAATTACACAGATTGATGAAAATACATTTTCAGAATACATGTTTGCAGATTGCATTGGCAGAGTAATAAAAGTATTTTCAGAAAATGCGAGAATATAGAAAAAAAGTAATTTAAAAACTCGTAAACCTATCTTTGCTTTTAACATCTTCTCGTAAACCTATGTTTGCTTTGAAATCTATTATACGCTTTAGGAATATTTCATATAATAGTGTCCTAATAACAATAGGATGAGACCTGCTTTGGTCCTTTACACTGCCGCAATTCTTCCTCATCGGTGTTAACCAGCGCGCTCATCTGATGGACAATTTTCTTTGCGATGAAAGAATTCTCCCGATGTATTCCCCAGATATGAATCCAATAGAACAGTACAGCAGCTTTCTTCTTCAGAAATGCCCTTTTCAATAACCTCTTTGAATCGATGCTTTGTGCGACATCGCTTTCATTTAAGGGAAATAAACCCCCGGATTAAAACTCCAAGAAATCATTTTTTTGCATATTACGAACGAATTTTTATTTTGAAGCAATATATCAATGACATTTAATTATTCCTTTCCATTTTCCCATGCCTTATATCATCCATACATAATAAATTAGTCTCGAAAACATTTCCTCACCTGCAGATAAAATAATCATAATATCCCCTAACAGTCATTCTACGACTGAAAGTCATTCTACTAGTACTGAATTCTATTCTTAGATCTTGACGATTTTTTAAATAGTCATATAAATATTTACTTGAATAGACAGTCCAAAAGATAGCCTCTCATTAAGTATTTTGCAGAGAAACATCAATTGAAATGACAAATTGCATTGGTTTAATTGGCCATATTTTTAAAATCATGTTCGCATGCACACGGAAGAGTATAACGACAAATTTTTGGACTTAATAAATTTGTTCAAAATTTGCAATTACAATGAAAAAACCGCGTACCTAATTCTCTCCGTTTAGCTGGTTATTTTGTTTCTGAACAGATGGGGAGTCTAATTCCAAAAAGATAATTTTAGAACTCTGTGAGGTTTCAAATGTGGAGATTCGATAACATCATGAAATCCAGTTTTCCGTTTTCTCTCTCGTGCATAAAGTGTACCAGAAAGAAAACTGTTTTGGTGATTCCGAACCGAATCGTTTGATTTCTCGAATTATGGTTTCATGAAGAGGAAGTGTGCCGTTCAGTTCAAGGTGCTCTGGAGCCATCTGAGTTCAATCGAAATGAGAGCGAGAAAGAAAGGGAGATTTGGGTTCCGGAACGCTTGGTTTTGAAATGAGTTGGGTTTGGGAGGAATTGACACTGTTCTTCATTGATGTTGAATGCTAATTGTCTGTGAATAAATGTTTTGTGCATTTTTCAAACTATGTTTTCTTTCTCGAGACATTACAACCTACCTATAGTTGCCATCATTTCTTGTAAAAAATTTCAAATAAATCTTTATTTAGATTGTGTTGTTTTTTTAACCAGAAGAACTTTTTTTTCTTCAAATAATTGAATTCTAAACAATACTTAGGTTGTAAAAATAACAAAGTAAAATTATTCTTAAATAGTATGCATTCAAACATCTGAATCCAATTTTCTATCGGTCTATTATTGAAAATATCAAGTTTGAAATCGACTCAAGCTGATTAGAATGATTTTAGAAGGAAAAAAAAACCAGTAAATTTTATCATTTTTCTTAATGATACCTAAAGAACTGAAGAAATGACTGGCAAAAGAAATGATAAATAAAAATTGTGCTGAACACAATGATAATTATGATTGTAATATTTTAATAAATGCAAGAACATATAATTCAGGGTATTGAATGTTAAGTCTCTTTCAGAAAAACACCAGCTGATCCTTTTACATTTTTTTATTAATGAATTTGTAATGCAATTAACCCGCACACAATAGTGAAAAACGATCAAACATAACCTTCTTATTCAAAGTCTTCGATGTGGCATTTCATTTATGAGTTCATTTGTAGAATATGGATAATAGTTTGAAGGATTTAGTGCAATATTAAACAATTCTGGTGAAAACCTTACATTTCAAAATTGCATATCTTTATATTGTTGCTATAGATATATCATTAGCATTAGATATATAAAAATACATCAAACATTTACTCACTTTTTTTTACTTGTTCCATAACTTTAAAGATATTCACCGACTCCATGATTACCTCTGAAATTTTGAATAGTTTTGCAGTTTCTTTTGTGTATTTTAGAACATAATAATAAATTGATCGATTGAAGGCAATTAAATTTTGATTACGACGACAATTCATCATCTTAATTTTTCGTTTTTTTTTCTTAAATTCTAAAATGATGAGCATAATTTTTTTTTGGAAGAAATGCTACATAAGAAAATAGAAAAGAATTTTATTAAATCAAAGGTTTAAGGATGAAATGTTTGGAACTATCCGATAAGGAATAGAAAATCATCTTTCTCGTTAGAAATTTTCATTAGGCATGACAATATACTAAGCATATCATTGAAATCTCTGTTTTCTTGAAGTTCGCATTTTTTTGGAGATTTTCCAGAGTTATGGCAAAACGATGTTTCCACTTTTTAGCGCACTATTAAATGTTACTTCTTTTGAAATATTAATTTCTTAAATTAACGAGTAAGAAAAAAAAACAAGAAATTTTTGGTGGATGCCTATCAAGTTCTGCTTGAAAGAATTATTTGCCAAAAAGAACTGCCAATCTTGCGTTAAAACTGTTTCCTCGTCTTGTATCGGAAGAGGGAAAAAAGCATTCGCATAAACTTTTTGAATCCTTCGAACTTTCATCCGTGCAACTTTTCTTCGCCAGATGGCGCTTTCATAGCCCAAACACCGGTTAATTCATTTCTTCACTCGTGAGCGTCTCCTATTGTTATGTGGTCGACCTCTGCTTCAGTTGGACTTTTTAGATCACTTTTGATAGAAAATGTGCTGAGAATTGTGCTGGTTGGTTTGTGTCAAACCAAAGTGGACAATATTCCACGTGTGTTTATTTTGTTCATTTGGGTGTGTGCCATTTTACCGATAGAGTTCATTGACAATCGGACTTTGTTGTGACGACTTCAGTATGATCCACGTGCTGTCGAAGATCTGGGGCCGGAAAAAGTAAGTAGTGCCAGTCAAATAATAACAAACAACCTCGCTTGGCGTAACGTTTATTTATTCAATCGTCTCCGTCTATTTTTATGTACATAAAGTGAATGTGGAGAGTGATTGCAAAATATTTTTTTTATTATTATTTGAACGTAAAAGGCAAAGGTTTATTGCACAATAGTAATTCTTCAGTTCTTAATGACTACTTTCGATTTTTTTATGTAAGCGATTGTCGGAAGAATGTATAATATGATTTTGAAATTTAATAAATAACTACTCACATAATTTAATCAGAAAAGGAAGAAAAAATATATAATTGTTTGACAGGTAATTGTAAAAATTATTAATCAGAAATTGTTTTTTGAAATTCAAATTAATTAAATAGCCCGCCATACAAATTTCCTTTGCATTCCAATGTTTTTTGGGGAAATGCAAATATTCTGCATTTCTAAATAAAGTTCATTGAAGTACTTTTGCGCCTGAAGAAGTAACGGGAAATGATATGACTTCAGGAATATTTTCAGATTGACAGTTTCATTTTAATAAGATCCAATTTATTAGCGCTCCGAATCACTTTTTATGTCAGCAGTAGCGCTTTCGAAAACTTATTTTTCTTGCCAAGTCATCTGTGTTCCATTTAATGAATGCTTCTGTTTTTATTTATTTTGCAAAAAAGAAACATCCATATGCAGATAATGGTAGCTGTAGCCATATTCGGATTATTGAGTCATTCATGTGAGTTGCTGAGTCAGTAAGAGTGTGAAAGCTGCAGAAATGAGACCCCACAAAGGAAACAGAAGTGTGAGTTTCAGTTATTCGAGGGATCTCAGCTCTGTTTGGCTTTGCTCAAAACTTCAAAAATGTGAAAAAATTCAAATTTTCAGTTCTGAGGAATAAAAAGATCTGTAAAATGTGTCGCCATGATATATCTGAGATTTTCAAAACAATTTGATTTCTATAAGAATGAATTAAATTGCTCCGAATTTTTTCCAAACTAGTTCGATGAATTAAGATCTGAAAACCGAGGAGGGGAAACAAACAACAAATCATTTTTAGAAACATTGCTTTCTCGGGCTGATATTTCGACAGAAAAAACATAATTTCGTCTTGATTAGAATTCGTTATTAAACTTAAATAATAAATGTCCTGTGATCTGTAGAGTAATTTATACTCAATCGTTTTTGAAAATTTGATTTGCTTCCTAAAGCATTCGCAGCTTTAATAGCTTCTATTTGTTTCAGTATGTTAATAGTATAAATATTTTTTGAAGTATTTAGATATTTATCTTAAAATATTTCATGTTTTATTAAGTTTTTTATTGTTGCAGTTTTTATATTACATTTATTTAAAGAACTATTTTTTAAACTTTTACTTTACTGAATTAAAATCCTTCTGAAGTTCAGAAGAAATTTTAAATACATTGAATAATTAATTTATTAATAAATAATTCTTCTAAGAAAATTATAATTAATTTATTCAGATTTGTATATGTATTTGAAAGGAATTTTGTGACTTTTGTTGGCACTTCTTTCAAAAGTTGTCATGATTTTATTGTCAAATAAGCGTTCAAAAATTGTTTTTAAAGTATTTTAAATGTCTCGGGGACTATTTATTTCTGTCCAAAATCGCTTTGACTCATTAAAGTAGATGCTCTCAATCTAGGTAGAATTAGAACCAGGATTTTGTAGATATCTAAAAAAGAAACAATTGTTGTACAATACCATAAGAAAAGTATTTTGAGGGAGAATATTATTTATTTTTTTCATCGAAAGACGCCTTTGGAATTTTACTTTAAAGGTTTTGTTAGCAAAACTTTTACAAATTTTGTTTAAAATCGGATGAAAGGTAGGAGAACAACATATATATTCAGTTTTCTTCAATACTTTGTGATATATTTGGCATCGCTAGGCTTGAAACAACGTTCATATTTAATGCCGTTAATGTAAAAGATACCTTTTTATAAAATATTTTACTACACAGAATCATCTCATCGTCTGCCATCTTTTTTAAAAATTAAAATAGATAAAGAACTGATAAATAATATACTTGAAAATAATAAAGAAACTTCACTTTTTAAAAATTCCACTTTTTCTTAGTAATGCAATCTTCAGAATAAATAAAATAATAAAAATATGCTAAGAAAATTTATGTCCCCTAAAAATTTCCAAGTAACATTTATAATCTAGCAATTAACCTAAAAGTCATTGAGCAAAACGCTTTGTTCTAAAAAAAAAGTAATCGTATGTTAAATTCTCAATCTGAATGCAAAAGCCAATTCCTTGTTGAAAAACAACAAAATATTTCATTCATGTTATATTCCGATTACTTCAAAAATTAATACAAAACATTAACTGTTTGATTAATTGCCATGAAACTTTCATGAAAACCTTCCATCGAAGTATATTAATGAGCAAAATTTGCGGAATATCTATGAAGTTGTTTGTATTTCATATTCAGCTCTGCAAAAGGATGAAATTGTCTTTGAGATAAGTATCCACTGGATGATCGAGACTATAGAATAGAGATTGAATACTTTACCGATCACCCTAGCTGGCGTTTCTATTTTTAGATCAACTTCACATATACATTCGCCATTTTTTTTGTCGCAAATTATGCATGCGTTTCACGGTTATTACATTATTGTTTAACCTTCTGCGTCAGCAGATGAACATAAATTACACATGCAGAATGGAAGCATATTTTTAATCGATAAAGAATTAATTGCCTCTATACGTTCTAAGCATCTTGTGCTTCGTAGAGCTTGTAAACGAAAACTCCTCTGTCATGTAGATTTCTATAGCGCTTTATTTATGCAGGTTACATAACATAAAATGCATTATTTTAACATTAGAAAGTCGAGAGGGCAATATTTCTTTTACTGCTAGCAATTACAATAGATTTCTTTTACAATGCAATTACTGCTAGATACTCAAAAGTATATAGTTAGAATTTTTTTTTTTTTTTTT
>JAPMOQ010020853.1:3364003-3438103 GCA_026543055.1 Argiope trifasciata | reverse complement strand
AAAAAAAAAAAACAACCTTCAATGGTGTTATTCATATTTAAAATCAGATCAAAATAACGGAGGGAAAAAAACACCAAGCACCTAATCTGAACTAAAATTTCAAATATGTTCCTAGCTCTCTTGAAGAGAAATTATCAGTTTTATTTTGAGAAAAAAAAAAGAGAATTTTTCAAGAAAAAGAACTCTCAATCAGCAATCATTCTGTTATTAATATAAGAAATGTACATTCTCTATAGCCCTTCTGGATGCACCCCAAGTTCTTTTACCAAAGTTAGTAAATCCCAGTAAACCTACAATACGAGCGCAAATATCACTATTAGATGAGTTAGCGCATATGTAACATATCGCATGCTCCACAATCCCGATTTATTGCGTTGATTAAAAAAACTATTTTGAAAAACCGTGAGATGAAACAAACCAAGAAGTCATAATTTAAGGATTAATTAGTGGAGTTTTCGGATGGAGTTAATAGAGTTATTGTTACCAAGGTAATAATAACCCACTCGGCCTAGATAAAATAAGGCTTTATTATACGGGTTATCATTTTAAGTATAAACGTCTTGTTTCGAAATATTTTTCTGGTTCGTTGATCATATATTTGCATATTAGTCCAACACGAGTGATTGGCCATTACTTTGCAGCATATTAGCCTCAGAGCTGCATATTCCGACTGATTTTCACCATAGTGATGTGGACCTGGTCAATACTCCTTGTATTTGGAAGATGTTGGCCTGATGTACGTTAAATCAGATTTAACGTAATTCTTTTTACTTGATCACAATTTAAAATAATTGTCTCTAAATAGTTATTGCGTCACTTTTTAAATGGATGTTATTATTCAACTTAAAAGATGCTGGAATGCAAGTCGACGAAATGCTGGATCACATTGTTGAAACTGAATGGAGTGTCTGTTATGCCTTTTAAAATGAATTTCTTGCTATCCAAATCTTGCAATTTTCAGGGTAGAAAAATAAGTGTTTTAAATATCCCCCCCAAAGCGTGTTTTTTTAAGGCGTTTATTTCCTAAACTATTGCATATATATAGGAATTGGGTGGGACAGAATGCCCACCCAACCACATTTAGATCAGTGTCTAAGGTCACTGATTTGAAGGAAAAGAAGCTTTTGAATAAGAAAGATATTTATTTACAGCAAAGAGAAAGGAAAAGACATTTACAATTATGACAGGACTATTTACAACAGAGAAAAAAATATTACTTATAGATGCCACCAAGGATGAGGCCTAATTAATTGTTTCATGGCAAAACTACGTTGCGTTTTAAAGATGCATAATCGGAACGATATGACCCTCTCTATCCCCGTCTGGCGAGCGAATGCGTAGTTCACTTTCTCTCAAATTTTTACGTCACACGTCTTGGACTTTGGTTCAGAGGTATTTTGCAGTATCCGTAGTGACATCTATTACAACTAACTATTTAACAGTAATGGCCGCTAATTAAATCCCTACACACACACGTGTATATATATATATATATATATATATATATATATATATATATGTATTTTTTGGATAAAAAGAAGGCTGGTCCTGATTACTTCTCTGTAAATCATGCCTCATAGCTATATATATATATATATATATATATATATATACAATTTTTTTCCAGAACTAGTAAAACACCATTGTAATTGTGAAAGAATTTTATTGTTGGAGGTATTTACGAAGAACAATTTTTCCATGTGCCCTATCATACAGAAATTTGAAACGGCAAGCATTCTTCTAGGTAGAGGACGAATGCGAGTTCCTCTTTCTAGCTTGGAAATTGTGACTATCGCTGTGATTGAAGCCGGCAGTGCTCATTAGTGTGCGTGTGTCAGTTATTTCCCGTGCATTGGATATGTCGTATTCCGCCGTACGAAAATTCTTATGGAGGATTTTGCATATTTATCCTTACAAAATCAAGCCTATGCAGAATGGTGACACAGATGTAACACTTTTGCGCTTCTGTTCTTTTCTGGAATTGTGGTGTTACTTAGCCATGGTACATTCTGTTGAGTAATGAAACCCACTTTTTCTTCAGTGGGTCGATTAATACCAGCAACTGTCGAATTTGGGCTGTGGGAAACCCTGGTGCTGCCCAGAAGCAATCCTTGTTTTCTGGCAAAGTGTCAGTATGGTGTGGTTCCACGACTATTTTATCATTGGACAGTAGTCTTTTAAAAACATAGCTTCAAATGGAATCCAAACCTTTTCCGCCACAGAACAACGGTAATGTAATGTCTTGCAATCCCACAACTTCAAGACCGTGGATGCCTTTAGGACATAGTTTTCATGAAGAATATCGCTACTCCTCACACTAATCGTCGTGAAAAGCCTTTGCTAAGACAGTATTGCGCAGAGGCACGGATGATCAACCGTCATTTCAAAAACATGACCATTGATTACAGCTGTAGAAAGGCCACCCAAAAAACCCATGTTCAAAACCATTTTAAATTAACTGAATATACCGATTATTATTCGGCGCTCTTTTGTATGAAATACGACCAATCAAAATTTCAAAAGTATTTAAAAATGCCCATTGAAGCAAAAGTGGGTTTCATTACTCAACAGAATGTACCATGGCCAAGTAACACCACAATTCCAGAAAAGAACAGAAGCTCAAAAGTGTTGCATCTGTGCCACCATTCTGCATTTTGCACAGGCTTGATTTTGTAAGGATAAATATACAAACTCCTCCATAAGAATTTTCGTACGGTGGTATACAGTATATCCAATGCACGGAAAAAATGCATTGCTGTATAAAATGACCCCGAGGACAAATACCCAAACAAGACTACTTTAAAAAAAATTTCTTTTTCAGAAATTCCATGCCAGGCACTGCTGATGTTAAAACTGTAATGATATCTAAATAATAATGTATAAACTATATCTGGATTTAAACAATTTGCATTCACTAAACTAGCTCTCATTTCTTAATGTTATCCAACAATTGATGAGCACTGAATTTATTTAATTTTTTAGTATTTTGAAATATTATTTATTATAAATAATTAGGAAGTAGATTAGGATATATATATAAGAGAGTGAGAGAGGAAGAAATTAAAATATTTGAACTAGATTTTGATGCCTGAACAAAATAAAAATGTTTTTGAGTTTTGTGGTTATGTTTTTGAGCAAATGATTTAGGCCTTTTCATTCAGCGGCTAAAAAAAGTAAGCAAAGCAAAATGATTTTTTAAAAAGATGTGTCAGTTAAGACTTTTTTATTGTTAAGGCCTCGCGCGAAATTCATCTAAATTGAAATAACTCTCACGTTGCGTATATAATCATGAAATACATAACAAATTGATTGCTGTTGATGCGTTTACACTAAAGCTAAAGTTTACCATCTCGTAAAATGCGCGAATTCGTGCATCTTGGGGAAAAAAATGACAGCTAGTATCTGATTCTTCCATTTCTTAGAATATACATCATATGCTAAGCATGATTTCAAAATATAAAACATCATATTTTCTTAATAACATTCACAGTAAAAAAACTAACTTCGGTAAACTGTAATATGTTTTTAAAAATCAACTTTTTGACGAAAAATTATGTAATTTTTATCAAACTGTTTAATTAAAGTAATATATGACTCACTTATTATCTGAATAATTATATTTATTTCATTAACTTAAATCATAATTAGCTTTTTGCATAATCATAAAGAAGAGCTGACATTTTTCTCTTTTATTCTGATACCAGAAACCGTATTATATTTATGTATTAACTTAATGATATATTTTTTTTCAGTTTCAGTAATGTCTTATAAATATATACTCAGTTTTTTAAAACTCTTAGTTACGTAAGAAATAAGAATTTATGTATTAAACCGCTTTTGACTGAATTGGTCGGATCTAGCTTTTTTTTTTTAATCTCAAGGGAATGTCGGATGAAAGTGAATGTTATTACAAGGAATATTAAGGAAAAACGAATGACACAACGCTAGTTTCTCTGTTTCAAATGACGAAATATAGCTAAACTTATTTAAAGAAAAATTCTTGCTTACTTTTTTTTTCTTACTAATTGTATACGGAGAGGACATTTTTCTTGAAACTAAATTCAGTTAAACAGACATTAGTAAAAGTATTAAATTAAGAAAGAAGAAGCTATTAGAATAGAATTTCTAATTGCTTTAATGCATTCCGTGAATTACATTGGCATTAAACTTTTTGTCAGTACTCAATGATGCGTTATTTTTTAATATGAAACTTCAATTGATGCTCACAAATGACTGAGTAAAAAAGTCTAGATGGTATTCATTTTAGTATCCATCGACAAAATGGTGCTACACCATTATTCTCTATAGTATCTCTATAAGTGCTACACCATTTATCTAAGTATCTCTATAGTGTTAGAATTACAGTGAACATGAACCATTTTTCTACTTTACTGCTCAATAAATGGACGCAGCGGTTTTAAAATTAGTTGTCCTAAACCCTCCCCCAAAAAAATCCTCCAACCCACAAGCAGTCAACACGTGATCCATAGCTATGTATACAAAGAATTAGTGAAAAATGGGAAACATGGTTTTTTAATGCTTCTTCAAGCCCTTAGTTATAGTGTGCAGAAATATTCGCACTATCAATCTATGAGCTTTTGCCATTTTATTGGAGTAGTATGAAATGTTTATTTCTAACAACATTAGAATTAGTTTAAATAACAACAATTCTAGTATAAAAATAAGGTTACATAAAAGCTTTTAATGCTAAGCGCTTTAAGAAACATGTGATATAAAAAGGTCAGTATGGCTGCCTTGAAAATTAACGAATGACGATAAAGGTTTTCAATCCAAACTAGCTCTATTAAATCTCTTTGTTTGTAATGTTGCGGCAAGCGAAAAGATGACGTTTGAACAGATGGATTTCTCTTTTAATGGAGTAAGAATAGCTTATTTATTTATTACTGCTGGAAAAGATTCTTCCGACCTATTACGAAGCTTTTCTATGTTATCTTGAAAAACGAAAGAATGTTTGTTTCTGCCTGACTGTTCTCAATTTAAAAATTCTAATTTGCTCTTTAACGAATTAAAGCAAAACTTTAAAACAGAGTTGAGATTTTAATACTCTACGTATGCAATAATTATTGGAGCTCATTTTAGTCAGAATTTCATATTTTGCACGCAGCGCGTTGTTTATTTTTTAGTTATAGTTATGTTATTTCAAAAGTATTTTTTCTATGTAAAAATGTGTACTCAGCGACCAAAGCTTGCATAGCTGGGGAAATTTATTTCGCATCTTAGTTTTTATTCATGAAATCTCCCAGAGGGCAAAATTTCATTAATATCAGTATTTTCGATTTTCCCTGTATTTTCTGACTGCGCACCTTTAAAAAAAATTTATTTTTCTTTCTTGAGTATTTACTAATTATTTAGACTTTGTATTCCAGATGACATTACGCCATTTTATAACTTTCACACCTTAAATAATATCAGCGAATTGATTCCACACCAAAGGAGCCATCTTATTGCGAATATGAGGTTTTTTTTTCATTTTATGATAATTAATATAATATAAACTCTAAACAGGACAGAAATAATTGAAATAATATTCGATTATTTCGAACACAGATGTTTTTACAACTTATCTTATTAAATATATTTTTATTGTTAGATTTTTTTTATTAAGTTACTTTTTGGGATCTTCTATCTTCTTCTCATGGCTGAAAATTTCAATTTTCTAAAGTCAAAGCATTCCCTTATCTTATCCTATTTCATTCAAATAATGTCTCTGATTTGATACTTTCACTCTTTTATGCTATAGTTTCGGACATTTTACCATCATTTCACAATTATTTCTTCTTGTAAATGTACTAAAACTGACTTCTTAGAAAATAAAATATTTTTCTTGTACTAAATAGTTGAAAGAAGGGAAAAAAATCGTTACTCTGAATAATTGCTTTTTCCCCCTCATTGTTTCTTGAAATTCCGCAACTGCAATAAACTTATCAAAAATACGCTCTTATTAGTTGCATTAAAAAGTAATATTTTTTTATTTCTTGTATTTTCTATTGTTTATTTTATTATTATTCTTTATTAAAATATGCTTTAATCAAATTAATTTTCAAATCAACGAAATGGCGAATCTTTACAAATTCAAAATTTAATGTCATAAATCTTAACTGATAATTAAATCGTGAAAATGCTAAAAAAGAATACAATAATCTAGAATCCCTAGATTTTTGGCGCATCAAGATCTAAGTGAAAAATCGATTAATTCCTTTTTTTTTTTTACATACCTGAAACAAGTAAGATGGGAATCGCTGAGGAAAACTCAATTTCAAGCTCATCAGTATTTTTGTAGAAAAAAAGAAATTATTAATGCATTAAAAAATGTTTTTGTTACCCTTTGGTACAAAATAATTGTAATTGTTACCCTTTGGTACGGTAATTGCTTATTTTTTATTCAAATTTTTGCTGAGCTGATGAATCGTAAAACGTGTGTATCATCGACAAGGTTCTCTTCAAATATGTGTACCGTTGACTTTCTAAAATTAAAAAAAATAAAGATCGAATTTATATATTAAAAACAAATGTTCTAGTACCCCAAATATAATGTATATTTTACTTTGCAACTGTAAAAAAGCCCCTCACATGTAGGGAAAATGACCGCAAATGGAATTCCTTGAAAGTATATTGAAAGAACAGAATCAAAAATTGATCGGATAATGGTAGTTTTGGTTGCCTGCTTTGAAATAGTTATCCAGTGTTGTCGGTTCCATGCCATCATAAAAATGGAGTCCATTTTGAGTCAAATTCATCGTCAAGAAAATCTCTTTCTTTGTTTAATGAGGACAACCATTTCATGAATTCTTCGTAACTTATTTTAATAGCATTTCAGTATGAGAAGAATGAATGAATTTCTTGGTGTAATAAAAAAGGACTGTTTTCTACCTTTGACTTGCTTGAATACTAACGCAATAAAATGAGGTTTGTGCATTTTAAAAGGCTTTGTCTGATCGGCACTGGATTTTAATGACATCATATCATAAGATTCTGATTCACGAAAAATTATTAGCAAGTATTAAATCTTAAATCAAATACTCTGATTTGTTTAATAATCAACAAGTTCCAAATTCAATTATTCATTGATTATATTAGCTTGAAGATCTTTACGTAACAGGACACTCAACTCATTGTCTTCAATTGAAGCTTAGTCAAGAACCTGATCTTCTAATTGAATCGTTAAATTTGTTTCTCTATTACTTCCATACTTGGAAGAAGCTTTGAATCTCAACTAGTACATTAAAAGAAAAGTCTTTGCATTTTGATGCTCGCATTGCATTAAAAATCGTAAATTTTTAATTTCAAAAGAATGGGTTAAAAGTTGATCCTATGAGATCTCATATATCTCTTGGTTCATTTAATTTGTGACTTGATAAGTTTAGAATGTCTCAAGAGTCGTTTGAAAGCATCTTTTCTAGCTCCTGAATATTCATAGAACTAGGCCCGGTGCGTGACGTGAGCTATTTCACAGTTTCGATACAGATTAGACGACAGACTGTTGGCTCGCAGGTTCAAATAGGCTATTTGCCAAACAAATGAATTTCTAAAACATGCTAAGAATAATAAAATATTTGGATATGAATATTTTGTTAGGTATAAATAGTCAGGTTCTTTCATTACGTTCTGTTTGTTATTATAATATTTATAAATACTGAACCTGCTTAAATAATGTTGATACCATTCAATTATTCAATAAATAACGAATAATTATAAATGCATTTTCATAAAGTTGATAAAATAAAAGGTTAATGAGTGATTTATATTGAGCATTTTATAAAGATGGGCCGATGTTTAGAGCTAGAAATTTTTTTTTAATTGATTCGCCACTGATTCGAAAGAGCTTATTTTGAGTAAAAAGGTGAGAGAGAGAAATGATATGGAAAAAACATCAAGGTTAGGGACATGAGTTTTGAAATGTCGACGTCGAATCACTGGCTACGAGCAATGCTGCTGGTCGTAGGAAAAGAAAACCATAACAATAAAAAAAGATTGTTACGAATAAGTTCATCTGCGGGTCAGTGATCTCCTATTTTTTCACTTGCACTTTTTCCCCCCCACTTAGCACGCTCGACTCCACTCGCTGTTGCTAGTTTGCTTCTTCAAGTAGCCAAGGTCAAAACTCATCTGACGAGTCTAGAAGAGGAGAGAAGGAATATGTATTTCACTTTAAAGAGATCGAAATGAAGTCAAGAATCGTTTGACAACACAATCGAAGCATTTCTGCTCAAGTTTTTTATCAGTTCAAGGGGCGTGTTGAAACTGTGTTTCAAAGTATTGGTGGAAACTGTTATCGCAAAACTATTCTACGATGAGCGGCAAAATTAATGCTTTTTTATGTCCTTTTTGATTGAATGAACCGTTCATTGAACAGGAACAAATACGGATTCTATTCGTGATCTCATTGTCATCCCCAGGGTCGAGCGTGAATCCTGAGACCCAAAATTTAGATAGCTCCGCACTTAGCCTTATGTGTAAATCAGAAAATGTACAATAATGAAATTTAACAAAATTTGCTTTCCTAGACCCCCGCCCCTTTACACGCACAAAGCATTCCGACAGTGAATAATAAAATATTGTAGTCCGTTTTAGAAATAAATGTCGAGTTATTGGATTTCAACATGAGAATTGATGCGCTTTTTGTAACAATCCAGTTATCCAACAGTTCAGAAAGCTGTAGTCATTCATTTCAATCTTTTAGTCTGGGTTGTTAATTTAGTTTAAATATAATTTAAACGAAATCAGGTTTTTTTTGTTGTTGCTGATAATATGATTTATAAATTGATAACATTCCCCTTATTTCAAAATAACTCTCACTAAACCAATATAAGAATAACAGCAAAACAAAAGCACCCTCTGGACGAGTAATCCAACTAAGTAAGAAAACAGGTTGTATGAAATTATCAAAATACATAATTAAATGAGAAAATATATAAATTTCCTGAAATAAAAACAAGTGATATTAATAATTTTTTTCTTTCATGTTAGTTAGTATATATTTTTAATATTACTATTTAGATAAGAATTAATGTTATATATGCTCCTATCGTGTTTTCAATATTTTATTTACTGAATATATCACAAGTTTTTTATCGAATTCTATGTTCAATACTTGTTATTATCTATTTAGCTTGTCTCTCGCATTCATGCGCTTTTCTAAGTTTTTTGAAATTCTAGGAGCTCCTAAAAGCTTGACTTTGATTTGATTTAGGATTTGAAAATGGGTGACAAAAAGGAGGTTAAACTAAAATAATTTTAAGATCCATTTTGTTGGATGGATAATTTATAGTGTTTCCCTTTGGTTGTAAGGTTATACGTTGGATTACAAATTGACTTCGTCAAAACAAGATACTGAATATCTTGCATAATTTCGTCATCCATTCATTGTAAATTTGAATTTCATGTCTTAATTTTTATATGATAAATATTGTAAAAATTCTTTATTGTCTCAGATGTTCTAATGTTTTATTCAGAGTGATTCGCAGCGCAAAATGTACGCTACTTCACTCTGTGGATTTCGAATGTCAAGGCAAAAATATGAAGTATAATCACCAGTAAATAAAAGCGATAAATTAATATTTTCTATTTCAAAAAAGAATTGTGTACAACATTTTTTCTTATCTATATTGTAATACTTAGCTTCTTATTGATGTTAAAGAAGAACAATATTAATTTCAACAAAAATATTGTCTAACTTGAAATCTTACCATAACTTATTTTGTATGTTAAAATGTAACATTTGATCATATAGTCTTTTGATTATTAAGGTTTCATGTTTTCTGGAATTCTGGAAATACAATGTTAATATTTCTGTAATCTTTCTGATTTTTGTATAAAATATTTCAGTGCAAGGCTGCGGGCACACGTTCAGTTGATCTTTCGTATCAATGCTTCTGATATTTTGTCAAATCCTGTTCCGTAATCTTTTATAGTTTTAAACTTTTTTTGTTTGTTATTCGTAAATGAAACTATATGATTAATTTTGTCTAAATGTAGCTGAATAGAATTTAAGAAATTATGATACTGAGATGATAGTAATTTTTTTTTTTTTTTTCCTTTTTATGGAAGATTTTTTTAACTAAGAAAATATTTCTAAGAAATATTATGGATTTTGGAAATATTATATGTCCTATTTTAAAAACTAGGAATGAAAGCGTTATAGTATATATTATCCAAAAACGAAATAATAATGAAAGTAGTATTCAACATTAATGTCAAACAGCTACTTTTTTTTCTCAAAAGATGGATTTTGCGTTGCTTTTCGTCATGCATACTATCGAATGAATGATGAAACCTGACGCATATGAAACAATCAGCCAACACATTTAAAATGAGATACTCAAGTATCCAATTAACCAACATTAAATGGCAAGATTTAGACCGAGATTTGCGCAAATCCAAGGTATATCGATTTGGAATGGGGAAACTAAATGTAGATACGCCTCAGCATATCTTTTGATATTACAAACCAATACAAAACTTTTTATTTTAAAAAATAGTCGCAGGGGTTGCCTCAAAAAGAAAAAAAAAAATGCTTGACAAATTAGTACAAGAATGTTGTACAAAAATGGAGGAAATTTATCTAAGTAAATTTTAATATAATATCATCAGTTCTTAAAACTGAATTTAAGAACGCATTCTTTACCAGAAAATTTTTTTAAACTCTTCAAAACATTTTAAGGCAAACGCTCCACTGTGTATTCATCAACAAATATTAAATTTGCTGATTTGTGTTAATTCAAAAGTTATTTTTAGAGCAGCTGTCATCAAAATGTATTGATGGATATTATAAAATTTAATTTTATTTAATCTACAAAATACACTGATGGAAAAAAAATCCCAACACCAAGAAAAAATTATTGTACAGTAATGAAATTTTAGGAATGCCTTTATCTAGGTAATATATTTAATTGATTAATTTTTCAAGATCACAGGTAGAGCCATTGGCGAGAAGAGCCATTTCAAATGTGAAATATTGGTACATTAGTAACCGGTGTAACCGAAAGAATTTTGAATGCAAGCATGCAAACGTGCTTACATTGTGTCGTACAGGTGTCGGATATCAATTTGTAGGATAGAGTTCCATGCCTTTTGCACTTGGACGGTCAATGCAGGGATGGTTAATGCTGGTTGTGGATGACGCTGGAATTTTCGTCCAATGATGTCCCATACGTGCTCGATTGGAGAAAGGTCTGGTGATCTAGCAGGCCAAGGCAACATGTCGACACTCTGTAGAGCATGTTGGGTTACAACAGCGGTATGAGGGCGAGCGTTATCCTGTTGGAAAACACCCCTTGAATGCTGTTCATGAATGGCAGCACAACAGGTTGTATCACTAGACTGACGTACAAATTTGCAGTCAGGGTGCGTGGGATAACCACGAGAGTGCTCCTGCTGTCATACGAAATTGCTCCCCAAACCATAACTCCAGGAGTAGGCCCTGTGTCTAGGCCGCAGACAGGTCACTTGCAGATGTTCACCTGGACTCCTTCTAACCAACAAACGGCTATCACTGCGACCAAGGCAGAACCGGCTTTCATCAGAAAACACAACAGATCTCCACTCCGTCCTCCAATGAGCTCTAGCTTGACATCACTTACGTCGCAAACGGCAGTGGTTTTCAGTCAGTGGAGTGCACTGTACAGGGCGTCTGGCTCAGAGCTGTCCTTTAAGTAACCGATTTGTAACAGTTCTTTGTGTCACTGTGGTGCCAACTCCAGCTCGAATTTCAGCTGCGGACGCAGTACGATTAACCACAGCCATACGCCGAATACGACGGCCTTCCCTCTCAGTAGTACCACGTGGCAGCCCGGAATCTGGTCTTCTTGAGGCAGTACCTTCCCTTGACCACTGCCGCCAATACTTATGCACAGTGGATACATTCCTGCCAAGTCTTTCAGCAATATCGCGGAAAGAAAACCCACCTTCTCGTAGCCCTACAACACGACCTCGTTCAAACTCAGTGAGCTGTTGATAACGGCTTCTTCGTCTTCTCAGAGGCATCCTTGACTAACATTAACCCACTACGTCAAATCTCAACTGTAAATAACGATCATGAACCTTACAGCGCTTATTTAAAGCAAACCGCATTTTCATGTTCATAGTGTCACTACTAGCGCCACACTTACGCGCGTAGCTCGAAATTTGAATCGACGTCATCTTTCAGATGTATAAACACGCCTACCAAATTTCCTTTATCTGGCACAGCTCCTTCCTAGTGTTGGGATTTTTTTTTCATCAGTGTATTTTGGAAATCTAGCGTCCTTCAATTTTTTCCTGAAGAATCCTGATATTTTTTCTGTCTTTGACAAGGATACGTCACGAGGGAGTTAATTCGCTTTCCTTAAAGGTAAAAACCAGTGAGAGATTCCTTTAAATAAAGATTCACTTTTGACTTTCTCGAGTACCAATAGAAAGTATTGAAATTGTTAAAAATTTATTTGGTTAAATCCCAACCTTCCGAAACTGAAAAGCAAATTGTTACAAATATGTCGTTTTAGAATATGGTCTTTATATCAGAAGTATATATTTTTATTGAAATTTAACCACAGAGGACTGTTTGCCATCTGAATGCACGTGAACTCAATTATTCGAAAATGTCAAAGCTAAACGGATGAAACTTGCCGAATTTCTGCAGTATTAATTTTTGCATCAAATCGGCTTTAGGTCTTTCTGTCTGTAGGGTAACTTAGAAACACAAGATACATAAGTGAATTTTAATGTATAATTTTTTCAACAGAATTGAAAATGTTCTTCAAATGATGAATAATATCTGCCGTAGTGTTGAATATCTCCTTCCAATGCATACGAAAAAAAGAATGCTAGGACTTTGAACATTGAGGAAAACATAAAAATTGTGTATCAAAATTCAAAGCTAACATTAAAATCAACTGGTTATAAATTTTTGAAGGATATCGCAAAGAACACTCTGGTCCAGTCTCTGCTGCAGGAGTTTTTTATACTTTCTCAATAATAGTATGAGGATAACTTGAATTTCTAAAAATGTTGAATGCAACATGAAACTTGTCAGAAATAAATGTGTTGTTTAATGAATGTAAATTCAAGATAAGTGCTTACAATATCAATTCATTTTGTTTTGGTTTCCATGATAATTGACTTTTTGCAGTCATCTGGGCAAAGGTGCATTGAAAAAATATTTCATCATATATTAGTTTTAAAACCCGAGGTGGTGAATTGGAGTTTTAGACTTGTCTTTAAAATATACGGAAAATGATTTGCTCAATTTATCAATGAAGTCCCAGATAAAATTGACTGTTTTACATTACTTTGCTACAGTTGATTTCAGGCAGAAGTAGAGATAGCAATATCGGACCAATACCGGTATTCGGTATTTTTTAGATCTTAATACCATGATATTGGTAGTAGAAATTTTTGAAAAAGGAAAAAAAAAAACAGGTGTTTCTTTCTTTTATTTGTCAGTTGTGTTAGAGAGCTTAAACATCACACAAAATAATTTGTAACAGAATATATAAAGAATCCCACAAAAGTAAAGGAACATCTTATTTATTTAAATCATAAAAAAAAAGTGTAAATATCACAATTCGATCCGTGGAACTATAACAAATTTTTGAAATGTTATCTATAAAAACAAAATGCATCAATTGTATTGTCATTAAGCCTGGAACATAATTTTGTGCAAAAATTGCCAGCTGTCGAAAGCGCTCTTTCGGCCTCTACGATAGTTTGGATAGTTTGCTGCGATAGTTAGCAATGCGCAATATACTTTTCCAAGTATTTACCTCTAAATCCCTTATTTTCAAATAATCCCTTAGTTTAAAATATACCAAAATCCCTTATTTTCTTATCGGATAATTTTGGATATAGCTGATTTCTATATTGTATTTTGAATCCTTAAACGACAAGCCTTTGAATCCCACATCTGCTGGATTTTCCTTAGACGGCAAATGCCTCCATCTGTTTTGAGGGTTCAAGATTTCTGAAGTCCTCTTGGAAAGAAAGGGCTTCCAATTTGGGGGAGGTGAAGATGATCAGGAAAGAACAACTTGAGAATCTGTCCAGCCATATAAATTAATAACATGATCATAAAAAGTACGAATTAGAACAGAAAAGAATCGGGGTAACAAGAGAGATCCATTTAACTCCGGCCCATTGTCCAAATGAATATGTTTAAGTGTGCTCCTTTTTGAGCGAAAACGTTTCAAAGCAGAGATAAAGGTCTCGGGCGTGTAAACAGTTATTAATTCGAAATGTAAAACCTTCATAGCAAAGCATACAAATATAAAAATATAACCGTTCGTTGTTTAGGCTTCTCTGCCTCGGTGCTTCAGTGTAGAAATTGGACCGGCGTAATCAAAACCACAGACAAAAAATAGTCTATTGAGAGTCACTCGCCACGCAGGAAGATCTCCCATTATATGTTTTTGCATATTACTTCTAAATATGCAACTTACAACTCAGTTTAATAAAAAAATTTAAACTTTTCTTTTCACCTTTAATATCCAAAATGTTTGGCGTAAAATACCTATAAGCAAATTACCACATGCATGTAAACTTAAAATATGAAAATACTATACGATTAGAATGCTTAATTTATGCTGGTTAGGTATTTAATGGTGATTGGATGTTTATTTAATTTATGCTGATTGGATGCTTTGCATTATACTATAAAGATGCATTTTGAAGACTCGCTCTCACTCTGAGCAATCCGTACTTATCAATAAATGGAAAAAGTTCTGATAGGGTGCTTTTCTTTGACATTCATTGGGTTGATTTTATACAATTAATTTCAGCATCAAAAAATACATTTTGAATATATGTTATCATAATATTACGAGCAAAGATTATTTCCTTTGTAGTTAAAAGTTCAATTACACCTGAAAATTCTTATTAATTTTAACGGATTGACAATTATTTATGAATCTATTACAAAAACATAGTACATTAATTAACTGAATAAATGATGAATATTCAATCCTTTTTCAAAATTGCAGCAAATGCACATGCTGCGTTTTTCCTTTCTTTAAGGACAGAGTCATTGTTTATGAATATTGGTTGCTTTGGCCAATCAGCTTCTGATGATGATGATAGGAAAGTAGGTCTCTCCCACTGTAGGTGACAGTCTGGTATACCCTTAGGCAACAAACCTCGGGATGCCACATCTCTTTAATTTTCCTTAGACGACAAATGTGAAGGTCCATGATCTCTGAAGACCTGTTGGTAACAAAGAGTTCGGGGTGAAGACAACCACGAAAGAACAACGTGAGAATCTGTAGGCATATAAATCAATAACGTGATCATGATTCGAACAAAAAATAATCGGGGTAACAAGAGAATTTGGAATTTGAGCAGAGCTACTAAGCTTTTAGCTACTTGCCTGATTCATTTGATTCTGATACTCGTAATCAGGAAGCACGTTTTCTTTGCCTCCTGCTGATCTAGAAACTGAAACACACGAATTTACAATTCGTAAACAATCTGTGAAATTGGTGCCTTTTCGCTCCTCGTTTGTTTGAGAAGCTCGAATCGGCTTATTTCTAAATGTTGCACTATTAGATCTATTAAAGGACGAATATTTGGGAACATATTTTTTGTTGAAGCAATCAGCATTTGCATAATCGAAATATCTTTTGTAGATTCACTTAATAAATAGCAAAATTACTTTTTGCATTGGAAAATTTCCATTATATATAAATTACCTTAATCGGCATCGATTACAATAATTTTATTTTGTATGTATGAGATAAACTGAATAATACGTGCGGCTTTCTGCTGGCAAAATAGTGTGAACGCTGAATGATAACATGCTGTGTGGAAAACACTGACTGACAGCAATCATTATAATTATATTTTGTTTGATATATGTGCGATTAGTTCCGAATGGGATGTACCTTTTACTGCGTGACTTTGGTCAATTATCAATTTTTAAATATAACATTGGCGGAAGTGCAAGCAAAGGTTTTTATCAAGTTTCATCGCAATCGGTTGAACAGAACATCAATGCATAGGATACGAACAAAAATTCATTTTGACATCATAGATTCATGTATTCTTTTAAAATTGTAATGCTTGGTGTTCTCTGAGAGTTGCAAGAAAAGAAACTGTTTTTGTATCTTTTGTGATTCATTTAATATTCGTTCAGAATTTCAAAATTAATGTTAGAAAATGTGATTAAAATATTTTCTTTTAAAATTGATTAAACGCAGAAAACATATTTAAGCAATAAAATCGCTGATATAGTAGAATTAATAATTTTTTAATGTTAAAATGGTACAACATTTCTGCACCCTAATATTTTTAGAGGATATTATAAAAAACGCTAAAATTGTATTAAATGTTTAGTTAAAATTTCAAACCTATAGTTTCGGTTTCCCTAAAACTTTCTTGCACAATGTCTAATAAACTGTCGCCACAGAGAACAACTTATATATACAATAGCTACGAATATAGAACTAGCTCGGATTTTGCTGAATCTCAGCTATTTATTTAGTGGTTAATCCAAGGTTAATAGATGTGGTAAATCTATTTTTATACAATATATTATATTTTGTATCATGCCTATAACCTTCGCGTAAGTGCAAGTTGTGTTCGAAGTTTTATCATAATCGGATTATCGCATAAGCTACGAACAAACAAAAATTCATTAATCCTTTGTTAAAGATGAAGCAAATAGATCCCAAAATATTTTTTATACATTAGATAATTTGTCTATAACCATCCCGTAATTTCAAGTAGTCAAAGTTTTATCAGTATCGGATGAGCGGCGCGTAAGAGACAATCAAACAATTATTCATTTTTATTTCTATAGATGTTAGCAACCGTTCCCGATATTAATAATAAAAAAATTGGAAGCAGGTGTTGAGTTATTGAATACTTAAACATGTGGTCCAAAATTCTATGATTTTTCCAATTCGAACGAAGGCTAGAGAAATAAAGCTTTTTGGAGTGCTTTTTAATTAATTATACATAATATCGATAAAATATGAGGGTATTGGGACAAATGCGTACTACCACTTTCGTACAGGACATAAAAGACCACTAAATCACTCTAAGCCCATTGAAAAAAGAGGGTAGGGAGTAATTAGTCTAGGTTTGCAAAAAACATGTTATCTGTTGGCAAGAGTATTTGGCGGGAAAGGGTATTGGCGTTTAAGTTTATACTTTAAGTATTTAGAACATTTCTTGTGAGGGGCTATTTTGGTAGGAATTTCAAAATATAAATGTGATCTAAGAAATAACTTAAATTATTTTTTGTGCATAATAGCATTAAAGAATTAATGCTCTGTTAAATATTCCTTTAAATCCAATACAAAATCACCAAACTTTAGAATATGTTGAGAAAAAAAATGGCTGTTACATAAGAATTACAAAGCATTTTTTTTTATTTAACTATATATCAAGAGGAAATGATAAATTTCATTTTAATAACACAATTACAAATTTCTATAATGGAAATATGCTGAAAATTTAGTTAAATTTTCATCTATTATGATGAAAGTTAAATTACAGAAATAGAAGTGAATGATATATAATTGTGAAGAAAATAAACATCACTTAAAATTTTTTTTTTTATGTTAAAGCAAGAGTTTCTCCTGCAGTGCAATAAAAGATTTCTGATTTTATTTCTTTTAATAAAGAAATTAATGTTCTAAATTCATTTGCTTTCGAAATTTTATATTGACTTTTTAAAAAGGGACTTGAGACTTCAATTTCCAAAATTTACAACTTAAAATTATTGAACAAAAATTAAATCAAAATCAGTAAAAAATTTGGAGGGAAAAGGTTGTTTCGAGATTTGCATTATCACAGGACCCCTCGAAGGTTTAAAATGGTAATGAATTCTTCTGAAATTAGAAATAATTACACTGCTTAAAATATGGTTAAAAAACGCATAGATAATCAGTAAAAATTTCAATAAAGGTGTAGGTTTATATTGTTCAAGGGTAAATTACCAGAGCTTCATTTAATACTATTGTTAATGGCTTATTTTACATACAGGAACGATCTATATAAAAAATTTAAGTTTCTGCAGAACATATACTGCATATATTAATGTAAATTTATTACTACGTACATTAATGTAAGTATTTTTTTAAATTCTGTTTTATATTTTATCAATAGATTTGTAATTAGGGTTTAATAAATAGTGTCACTAGAAGAAAATTAAATTTGAATTCAGCTAATATCACCTACAAATTTTCGCAGATAAAAAGGATCAGTTGGCAAAATATTAATATACTTCTGATTTAGTAAGCTTTTTATTTTATGCACCGTGTAATAACAATATTTCATATATAAAATTCAAAGTCGTATAATGAACAAATAATTTATCTTTATCTGAGCAGATTTTTTATTTAAATGTAACAGCATTGAAATTAAATCTACAATGATAAACAGAAAAGTTTAAATTTGTAAAAGAAACATATAGCACGGAAAATCAACATTCTTAGTTGGAATCTTTTCTTACTGCTTACGTCATTTCAAGATTTGTTTTTATAACTAACTTACAAATCATTTCAATACTTTTAACACCATTTAATTGTACTCCATACTTAAGAAACAATAATTTTTTTAAAGTTCCTATATTTAAGTAGCATACATTTCAGTATATTCGTATATATACAAATCGTTATATTCATGTAAAATAATTCGTTTACCAAAATCTAGATTATTGTTCCAAAGTCGATATAGTATTTATATGAAAAAAATATGATTGGTCATTAATTTTTATCATATTTTTTGAATAAACTCCTTGAAAAGCAATTCATGCTTCATAAAAAGCGAAGTGGAAAGTATCGCATGAAATGGTATTAAACAACATTAAGTATTCGAAATTTTGTTAAGTATGTTAACTCTTGCCAAATCTGACACTTTCAGATAACGTTTAAAATGTTGCAGCCTCTTCTAAAATTCATCCTTTACAGTAACACAATCCCATTGTAAACGGGACCATTGATTGACAGTTTTATGAGTCGTACGCAAATGGGTGTACGAAAGAGTCATACAACCGTATAACTGAACAGACTCTTTCTCATTTTACCCCACCAATTTTTAGATTTATATCATTACATATGTAAATATAAAACTTGTGCATACTTAGTATCGCTATTCATAATACAAATGTCTTTTATTCGGCTTAGATGGCTGGCAAGTGATTCAAACACTGACAAGTACCAATCAGCAGTTGATAAGTGGTAACTGGAATATGCAGATTTTAGTTCGTCTTTTATTAATATCAAAATATTTTCATTCCAAGGTATTGTAAATGAGGGATGATTTTAACTTTTCAGTTAAAAACCGATACATTTTTAAATACTCTGATTTTAATCGATTGAGCACACACAATGAAAAAAAAAATCGCTGAAACCTCCTGCCACACTATCCGAAATGACTATTTGGGCCGGATCAAACCAAGCGTTGGAAAGAGAAATCAATCAGCCATGGGGATGCTCCAGAATGTCGCTGCAATAACAAAAACATATCCAAGCTTTCTTTGGTACAACCTATTATTGTCTGCCTTTTCTGAAAAAGTTTATTTTTTGAAAAAAGGGGGAAAAACATTTTTTGGTTATTTGCAGTCAGAGAATTATCACAAGTTGGATAATTACATTCGTGGAATTTTTTTTTAATTCAATACTTATTTACAGGAAGCAAATTTGCTGTCACAACGTTCATTGAAGGTAAATCAAAAGCATTCATTCATGAACATTTTCATTCTCTTGTTTCGCAGTACGGATTATTTCCACAACTTACAAATGTTATTGAAATACATAATATGTTTTATAAAAATATTACATTTTGATGTATTTCTATTCAATTCTTTTTAAAAATTTAAAAAATATTTTTTTAAAGAAAAATTTGGCTAGTGAAGGGTGCAACCTATTTTTTAAGAGAAAATTTCAATTCTTGAAACAAGTTTTGAAACACTGGGATATCAGTAAAAGTTGCGGCAGAAAAACTCGGACAAACAATTTTTAATATACCTTGATTACAAATAAATAACTAAATACAATAAATAATAATAAGAGTAGGCATCTACTAATAAATAAATTGTTTCAAGTGGTCCCCTTTTGCTGCATCTTTGTAATTTTAAACATGCACAAATTTATTTTATTACTAAGGGCTTCGCCAAAAATGAACCTCTTGGATGTCCGTGATGCGAAACACATTTGTGAAAGAGCATGGGTTCAGTACAATACTCCGATAGAGAAGGAATGAAATCAAGTGATATGTTTGCTAAATTGGTTGTTTTAACGTGTATAATGACTAAAAGATAACTGAGATTGTCATATTCTAATACAAAATAGACCGATAGTAAGCATGCGAATAAACTATGTCTAAATAAATATTTATGTCTAAATAAACCAGTAACTATGTCTCGTGACTTTTAGTATTTTTTTTTTTTTTTATCAAAGTAACCCATTTTTGTATCTCGGGAGATTGAAGATACTGTTTGTTTTCAGTGTCCTTGAAGGCAACTAGTTTGCAATGTGACATGACCATACCAGTGCATCAAATTGTAGATGATTTTCATTGATATGGTTCCAGTATCGCAACTTTAAAATGGTTTTAAAATTTACGTTTCATTAATACATTGTTTTTCCCAGCATTTAAAAAGAATCAATTTATACTTTCATTAAAAATATTGCCAAGATAAATATTAGTACATAGGATCACTTCTATGTTAAATCTCTATTATTTTTGTTCGCGTTATTTAGTTTTATGGTTGAGAATTTCACGAAAATGCGGTTAAATCAGGAATAATATTCAGAAAAACAATTACTTAATATTCAGAATTTACTAGTTTTATGTATCCTGTATAATATTGAATTCTCCAAGAGCTCACTCTAAGCTATAAAGCATGAACTTTTGAAGTAAGTGAATTACACTGAAATTTTGAATTATGAAAAATATTCTACGTATGTAATTTTAAATTTTAAAAAAGTAAAAGAAAATAATATGTGAGTTAAAAATTAGAGAGAATGAGAATAATATGTGCTGAATGCGTGGATAAAATCTCGAAAAATTTGGATTGCAAGAATTAAATTTTTGAAGATATGTGTCGTTTGGATTTTTAAAACTTGACTCTGATTTTATTTCGTTTCAAAATTTGCAAAATATCATGTAGCAAATTTATCCAGGACCTCCAAGAGGTATGTGTGAATCTAAATCTTCAGGTAATATATTCCATTCTTCTCCGAAATATAAGAACTCCTGTCTAAACTTCTAATTTCATGGACAAAAGTAGTAAAAAGTCTAAAAATGCAAAGTAATTTTCGTTTCTAAATTGTTCCACTCTTTGCATGATTAAGAGGACATACGTACCTTTTGTAGTAATAAATATCTGTAACCGTAACTGTTCCTCGGCTCTCTATCGGCCGTTACCATGAACAATCAGTCCATGTCTTGGAAGCGAACGTAAAGCATGATGTAATCCCCGAGTATTATTTTTATGCATATATGTTAAATGTTATTGTCCTCAATAGTTTTGTCCCCTTGTAAATCATGTCCTTTAATATCATTAAATGTATTTTTAACTAAATTGGCATGATTTATTGATTTTAATAGTCTATACTGACAGAGTTAGACTTTTGGCGCCCTTTCGGTCACATATCTTTTTTCTGTCTGAACAGGGAATATTTGTGTTGTTACTAACATTTCATTTGATTTTGCAATTTGAATAGTTTCCTCTTAGACTCTGCCTTAAAAAGCATTCAAGTTTACAAATTCATGAGAAAAAGACTATTAAAATCTCCAATTCAATAAAGACTACTTGAAAAACAGTTGACTGCTTCAACGCTTCCTGCATTTAAAGTTTTTTGTTGTTGTTGTAGAAATTTATTTACTCATATAAACATAATTTATTTTAATTCTTATCTAGAGCTTTTAAGAGTGCAAATTTTCAATAAATTTGATGAATAAAGTTCAAATTTGATCGTGTTTTCTTTTAAGGTTTCAAATCTATTAATGTTTTTGGTGGGTGAATGATTTCAAAATATCATCATCACCTTCCACACGAACCTCATTATAATATACATTTTTTAATTCCCTGTATTTCCAGCAAAATTCATTCTGTTTTTCCTTATTTAAAATAATAGTATGAAAGTGAAAGACATCTTAGGTTACATGAAACCATTAGATTTCCTTCTAATGAATGCAGAGCAGAAAAAAAAATCATTCTAAACCATGTTTGAAACGTATAATCATTCATATCGCTTGTCCTTCCGAAAGCAATCATTTTGTGCAGCTGGGCTAGTAAAAAGAACAAAAACACGTTTGCGAGCAATCAAATAGGTCATGAACAGGCAACTGAAGAAACAGGCATTCGCTTTTCTTAAGCAGTGAAAGCGAAAGCAACCATTTTGAATTTTTCTTGTCGTTTGCATTTCCGCTTAGCGTTGTCATAGAAACTATTTCTTGCATGGATAGTTCGACTTTTTTTTCAGGTGCTGTGCGCTGAGTGAGTGAAATTGTTATATATCAACCACAAAGTCAGAAATAGATTGGTTAGTTCAGATGTAAAATTAGAACATTTGAATAGAATTATTTGGATTCAAAAGAATCATTTAGAATCTCAACACAGCATATCTTATGAGATCATCAACATAGATTTTGGGCAGCGCTTATATACGGGAAAAAGAGACCTTTGGATGGCGGCATTTTGGCGTTCCGACCTGTTAGCGTCTTGTGTTCATTCTCAGAATCGATGTATCCACGAACTCTTTTCACGATAGACCTTCAGATGTTGTGTAAGATTTAGCCTGGATTAGAACAAATTGTTCTTCTTTGTATATATATGTATTTATAATACATCCTTATACAATTTGTGGCAGCGATTTGAATTAGAACTTTGTATATTAATCTATCAAAGGATAACTGAACTTGCGTTCAGATTCAAAAAGATTTCCGGCCTGATTTTTTTTTTTTTTTTTTTTTTGCTACAACGTCTAGGGTTAAAGAATGTTTTTTTAAAAAAGTATCTAGCATCAGGTAACTGGATTTGCGTTTCGGACCCAGAGGATTTCTGGTTCGAAAAACATCCCCAAAGTGTCTTCGTCATTGGATAGCAATCAGACCTCGACCATAGAGCTCTTTCCAAAGAACCAACTTCGGAAGCCAGTGGAACGTCGAGCAGTGGCCACTGGAAGCGACCAGACTCTGATTATACAGCTCGTTCTAAAGAAACAGCTCTTGAAGGGAGCAGTCAACCAAACGTAAGCTTGTTAATTTTCCACTGTCAGAGGCAAATAGTTTTGAAAAATATTGGGCAAATTTTATTTCTAAAATATATAAATGCATATACATATATATAGCTTTTTTGTTGTTGTTGTTTTGCAATCCATTGTTATTAAACTTAACAGCTAAATTTGAATTTGTAGCTTAATGTTTGTATATGTTTTCCCATTGCTGTGTTTTGCAGAATTGGTAAATTGTACTGTGTATTTAAGTATTAAATTCAAAAATTTACGAGGCTAAGAGTAATCGTGTCATTGATAGTACTGTCAAGTTAAGTAAAACTTTATCCAGAAATTATTATGGTATTTAACTGAACTGAAATTAATAGTAGAATATTATCAAACAAATTGGAAAAAATTGTCTTTTTTTTTTCATAGACCCTAGTCTAGATAGGGGAGTTTATCTGTTACGAAATGGCACCGCGAACATGATAGCGGAACAAAAACAAACAACGAATTTGAATACTATATTGAGGTGCAGCCAGACGGTCAACAACAACAACAACAAAAAAAAAACCCTCGCCCGGCTATTATAGTCAAGGACGTGTTGACTAATACCCATTCACCCCCTGGGGTGATGACGCCTCTAACCATTTGAAAGTCAGTGCAGACTCATTTGTAGGGTCTCAGAAAAAATGCGAAAATTTGGGGGCCTTGTTTCGGAGGGTAAACAAAGGAGAATTGTCTTTTGTGAAACGAGGTAACAGATTTTGTCAGAAAACCGTGAATTATCTCGAGAAAGGAAGTTTTCAGTTAGTCAATCCAAGGGATTTTCGAGAATAAATTCTAGCGTTGTGTCATGAATATACTTCCGCGAATCTAAGTTCCACTAAAAATAAGGATAGGTTCCTTAGACATTATTTTTGGCGTAACGGCATAAAAGAAGTTGTAAATTACGAAAGATGTTCTAATTCTTTGTAAAAACATGGAACAATATCTGTGGAGTTCAGTAGAATATGACAAATCCTTGGAAACGTTTGGAAATTCACTTACTTCATTTAGCTGAAATTGAAGAATAATTGTTTGATCACATAACTCCATCTCTCTTAAAGAGCATTTCTTTAAATATGCCATTTCTGCGCAAGTTAGAGTGCCATTTTGTAACGATTACTTTTTTCAGAACCTGAAATATTGACAGTCCCCGGTGATTGGCAATTATCCTCATTAGGATACCTTGGAAAACATGTCAAATTAAAAGTTGGTACTGGTTCGAGAATTGAATTAAAAAATGGGGAAGAGTTTATCATGCCATATCTACCACACCTGAGACAAGTGGCTTTGACTGGCTTCAACTTTTGCAGTAATATGAATTTGGATAGTCTTTCAAAACGGAAATAATTTATTTCACTTGAGCTAGGGGATTGTAAAGAAATGTACCCCAGTATTTATGCATTACTTGAAAATTTGAAAAAGAGCTTGCGGGTCGAAAATGGAGGAAATTTTGATGACATTGCGATCAATTCACAGAGTTTGGAGGATCACTTGAAACACATAGAGGGAGTCGTAAAATGTGTAGGCGACGCAAATTTAGCTATTAAGCCGTCGAAATGCAAATTCGTCCTAAAATCATATCAAATATTTGTGACATATCGTAGGAGGAGGGGCACGAAAACCTGTCGAAGCAGAAATCGAGGCCATCTTAGATTTTCCCACTACAAAACCGCAAATTCGAGCTTTTCTAGCTTTAACAGGATATTACGCTCACTACGTAAAGGACTTTTCAGTAATTGCAGCCCCCTTAACAACTGTTTTAAAAAGGAAAATCCAAAGAAAAGAAATTACGTGGAAAGAAGAGTATTATCAAGCTTTTGAAGAGTTGAAGCGCAGACTGACCAATATTGCACCTGGACTATAAAAGGGAATTTATCCTTCAAACGGATGCTTCGGAATGGAAGTCATGTAGTCTCAACGTGACTCAACAGGTGAAGAACATCCCATTCTGTATTTAAGTAAAAAATTGAATGCGGAAAGCAGTACGACAGAATGAGAATGTGTACCCTTATTACGCGATTAAAAAAAAAACTCGGATACTACTTAGATGGACAGGAATTTGTAATTGAAACTGACCGTAATCCTTTGGTCTGCTTGAAATCAAATTCCGGATTGAATGCACGTTTAATGCAATGGCCTTTTGAATTACAACCCTTTTAATATAAGGTTAGGCACAAGGCAGGAAAAAACATTTAAATGCTGACGCTCTTAGCCGTCGTAAAATTCGAACTGAGGTTGTAAATTAATTATTTTTTTGTGTTTTTTTTTTTAAAATTTGGATCTTAGCTTATATATTGTATTGAGGAAGACTAAAAATTTTAAATGTTGTAATTATGCCTTTGTCAGTGAACAAGTTTATTGGACAAAGTCAGGATTTTTTCTCTTTAAATCCAAGAAAACATTTCTGCAAAAGGTGAGTTGTAACGTTCGCCTGTCCCATTCACGATATGTGGCATTTCCGGACAGCTGCTCACGACCTGTTAGTGTCTCCATTGTTAAAAGCCCCAGATTGCTGGTTGAGTGGTCTTCGGAGTGGTGGTTGCCTTCGGTAATTAGTAATTCTGCTGAAGACCACTCGTGGAAAGAAACCTGTCGCAACTTCAAAGATAAGGGATGTCCAACATCTGGATACCGGGTGGTCCCTTTGTGAAGGAATATCATTGACACGTGTTCCAACGCTGTCCATTGCTGGGACATGTCATTGATGGACAGTCCCACGCCACGAAAGACTGGTACCACAATTGAGGGAAATTTTTGCTGGGAGATGGCAGATGGAAAACTGACGGGGACGAATAGAGTTTGAGAAGGCGAACTTTTCACAGCAATAAAGTGCGGGTTTGTATTTGAAGAGTAAAAGATACTTTTGGATTGTGGACTGCGGTATTTTGACTCTTTTCCCTGGTAGCGGTTCTGGCTAACACACTGTTAGCGTCTTGTTGTGTTAATTCTCAGAATCGATGTAGAGCTGTTTCCACGAATTTTTTTCACGATAGACCTTCAATCTTCAGATGTTGTGTAAATAGCAAATATTTAATCTAGATTAGAACAAATTATTCTTCTGCATATATATATATATATATATATATATATATATATATATATATATATAATATGTCTGAAATTCCATTCCCTAATTTGATCGGTCGACATCAAGTCATGACAACAGTGATGGATTTCAGATTATATAATGTAATGTAAACACAACTTTTTAAGCTGTTTAGAGAGAGAAGACACTCTAAACTTCTCTTTACTCCATCCTGGAATGGGTAAGCGTCGGGGTACTTCAATCTACAGCACAGTGAAACAACATCTACAATAATATTCTATGGTTTTCTGATAGGAATTTCATTACTCTCATCGATTTATGGAAGAGGTATCTTTGCGTAGATCCCTTCATTCGGACTTATCGATTTCTGCAGAGCTCGTGCAGCATTAGTTAAATTGCTTACATCTGCATTTTCTCATGTTCCGAGTAAAGAGATAAAAGTGCTTCACTTTTACCACATTCTTATAGATACCTAATTCTCCTTATCCTTAATCCGCACGTGTTACAGAAATCCTTACCAGAATCTCATAGGACAAGGATCGAAGGGAAAAAATGTTCTCTGCTTTGCTTTTCTATTTTTGTGTCGCGATGTAGACTAACTTTTGTTATAAATTGCCTCGTGCAAATTATGCCTCCCAGAATGGAATAAATCGAAGTTTTAAAATTTCAAAAGTTCCATTTATTCGGCCAGGCCACTGCTTAGATATATTTTGCATTTGTATATATAGTACAGTAGTGACCAAAATCGTCTACATTTTTGGAAATTGTTATGTTTTCTAACAGAATTTTTTGCAAATAGTTATAATATTTAGTCAAGAAGTAATGACTTCAGATAAAAGAATATATTGGGCACCTAGAAAAAGAACTAAAATTGTGTTACAAGAATGTGTCTTTCCTATACTGAAATAGCAATACTGGTGGGTGGTTCAGTGACTATATCTACTGTTTAAAAGGCTGTCTTTACGATGTCAAGGGACAAATTCAATAAAAAAAATCAATAAAAGACCTAAAAAGGTGCACCCCTTCTGTTGAGGAAAAATACAAAGACTATATCTGCAAGATAGAAGGATGTCATCAGCGGCAATCAGGATTAATTGAATGCTGCTGACCTTTCTGTCTGTTCAAGAACAACAACAAGAAAATAATCAGATATTGTATTATGACAAAGAATTTAAAAAAAAGAAACTTTATCTTAATTTACAGCAAAGCAAAAAAAAGGGGCATTAATGGGACAAATGATCTGTGGTCAAGTTATACGGAACGATGAAGCTAAGATACTTTTCGGTAGAGATGGACGAAATTATGAAATAAAAATGGAATAGGAGAAAAGCCACATTCTGACTGCATTGAAGCAAACGTGAGGAAGTCAGTGAATGTTATGATTTGGTCATACATGTCAACAGATGGTCACCTTCGATGGGATAATGGATGTGAGAAAAGACATTCATATCTTCCATCAGTGATCTTTTTCCCGCATCACTTATTTTTCAGCAAAAATATCAAATGAGGGGTTTCATACAAGAAGCATTGAATTATTATGATGGCCATCCTTTTGAGAACTGAGGGTTCTAGCAAATAAAAGTGCTTGTTTTCTGTCACGGCTTCAAACGCCCTTCAGCTCAATGGAGCATCGATGTAATAATAAATAAAGGCTTCCCTACTAAGTACTCGCTGTAATAATCAGCATTTAACGTATCTCGATAATTATTATTGCCTTTTTTTCTATTGCAGATATTTCAACTTTGTTTTTCTGATAGTTCACACTCTCTGTATATATATTTATATACCTTGTTCAAATTTTCAGTCGTTAATAAAATACTTTTTATTCGTGCACTCAAGTTCAAATACATTTTTTAACTTGTAGTGGATGAATGACACTTGATGTAGTAAAATCAAGTGTCAGTTTTTTAAAAATATTAATTCATTCATTAAATTTAATTAATTTTTAATATTTTAAATACAATTTTAGCAGTTTGAAAAGAAAGCTGAAATCAATAGTCAGTAACTCAATCGGTAAAATGCAAGGATTTCGGTATTTTTCATGTGGAGGTGAAGAATGCGAGTTCAAATCTTGCGAAAATTAAGGAAAGGGTTCCTTGTTATAAGGAAGTATTACAAGAGGTGAGAAATTATAGACCACCGTCAGCTTCAGAAATTAGAAGCGAATAAATAGTAACAAATAAAAATAATAATCCAACACCGTGCATAGAAAGGAAAATGGAATATTGCAAGGAAATTCGCTTTCTATTTTGCCACTTAATAGTGTGATTCTGTCATGTTATTACTTATGGCACTTCACAAGATCGCTGACAGAAAGCTGTCAGCGATTTAAGCTTGAATTAGCGTTAGCGTCCCTTGTTTTTTCAGGCTTTTTGTTCGGTTCCACAAACCATTTTTAAATGGGGGCACATTCACACTACTCACTGATAGAATAACAGCCATGCCCGAAGCGGGACTCAACTCCGTCACTGGGAAGACCCCTATGCCTGGAAGGATTATGTCATATATATTTATATTAATTGTAATTATTTCATAAAAAGTAAAAATTTCCTTTGTTGATCTAAATAGGAATTGACTTAAATATGCATATCTCTTGTTTGTATTGAAATTAGATTCTCTTTAAAATGATACATAAGTGTTTGTATTTGTCAAAAGTCTACATGCCTACAAAGTTAGAAAGCATAAATTTTCAGCTGTGTCCATAATTTTGGCCGCCACTGTGTCGTTTTACTTCCTCCAAATACTTTGAATAGGTTTTTTTAATAATGATTTAGTGTGAAAATGTAACCAACTTTTGTATCAATGATGAGTGCCGCACATAATAAATACGAAATTTTATTGAATTTTGTCCATAATTTTTTCTCATCTGGTAAATAGTCAAATGATACGCATCTGAAGTTCCAAGATTTGATTTAAGAGAAATGAAAACATTATTACGAGGAAAGGATTATTTCGAAAGATCTCAACGAAAAGGGAAATGTCAAATCAAAAGGAGAATTTCAAAATATTTGGCATTTTTTAATTTTAATACAGAAATACGCGGATCCGCTAAATATTTCCTAAATACCTCGATGGATAATAGATGGAAAGTAGATTTGAGTATACAGTGCATGTTTGATGGATAAAAATCTTCGATGAATTGAAGAGAGTAGCAAATACTCTCAATTCAATACTCTTTGTTCCATCGTCATCTTTCACTGAGCGGCCTTTGTCAAGGGACGAGCCTCATTCTCTACAAACTTCACTTTACATTTCTTGCTCTGCCATGAGTCTTTGTTGTCATCTCATTTGCTGCGTTTCAAGAAACGAATTCGAACTTCAGCTTCCACTGATTCTCACGAGAAAATTGTCTTTCGTTTGAAATCTGAATTTGCCCCCAAAAAAAGAACAATAACAAACAGAGAATGAATCGGCACGCCAGATCCTCAGAGCAACGCCATCTTTCTTTGAGCTTTCCGTATCTCAAGGAGGTCACTTTCTTTATTCACACAGAATTTACTAGGCAAATCAGCTGATGACTACCACTCCTCATTCGATCAGTGATGGTGGAAAGGGAAAGAACGCAGAGAGTGCTTACATATTTAGATTGGAAAAGAAGGATTTATAAATGGAATAAACGCCTTGAAAACAATATTTAAAAAATAAGAACGAATTTATGACATAAATTTTTAAAATGTTTCCAACCCATCCTTCTACACGTGACATTGCTTTTCAACTATCACAACTTAATGAAAAGGGATTCGTGGCTTTGTGCTTCAAACTGAGTGTACAAAAAATGGGGACGAATATATTATTCATTTTTCTTGCATTTTTTTTTTTTTTTTTGAAATAAAAATTATTCAAATGTTTCCCAACAGCGCATTGTAAAATGTCTTGAATACAATGTCTTTTAAGATGAAAAAGTTAATGAAACGCATTTCTTCTATTAAGTGCATGAATATATTTTGGATCATAGACTCTTTCGGACGATGAGATGACTAGAATTCATATTACAAGTATGGCTTGAAATCGTGTTAGAGCAACTTGAAATGCTCGTCTTTCGGGCTGCATCTAAGTGTTGAATGACTTGATATATACACTGATGGAAAAAAAATCCCAACACCAAAAAAAATTATTGTACAGTAATGAAATTTTAAGAATGCATTTGTCTAGGTAACATATTTAATTGATTAAAGTTTCAAGATCACAGGTAGAGCCATTGGCGAGAAGAGCCATTTCAAATGTGAAATGTTGGTACATTAGTAACCGGTTAACCGCCAGAATTTTGAATGCAAGCATGCAAACGTGCAGGCATTGTGTCGTGCAGGTGTCGGTATCAGTTTGTGGGATGGAGTCACATGCCTGTTGCACTTGGACGGTCAATGCAGGGACGGTTAATGCTGGTTGTGGATGACGCTGGAGTTGTCGTCCAATGATGTCCCATACGTGCTCGATTGGAGAAAGATCTGGTGATCTAGCAGGCCAAGGCAACATGTCGACACTCTGTAGAGCATGTTGGGTTACAACAGCGGTCTGAGGGCGAGCGTTAAGCTGTTGGAAAACACCCCTTTGAATGCTGTTCATGAATGGCAACACAACAGGTTGTATCACTAGACTGACGTACAAATTTGTAGTCAGGGTGCGTGGGATAACCACGAGAGTGCTCCTGCTGTCATACGAAATTGCTCCCCAAACCATAACTCAGGAGTAGGCCCTGTGTCTAGGCCGCAGACAGGTCACTAGCAGACGTTCACCTGGACTCCTTCTAACCAACAAACGGCTATCACTGCGACCAAGGCAGAACCGGCTTCCATCAGAAAACACAACATATCTCCACTCCGTCCTCTAATGAGCTCTAGCTTGACACCACTCACGTCGCAAACGGCAGTGGTTTGGAGTCAGTGGAATGCACTGTACAGGGCGTCTGGCTCGGAGCTGTCCTTGAAGTAACCGATTTGTAACAGTTCGTTGTGTCACTGTGGTGCCAACTGCAGTTCAAATTTCAGCTGCAGACTCAGTACGATTAGCCACAGCCATACGTCAAATACGACGGTCTTCCCTCTCAGTAGTACCACGTGGCCGCCCGGAACCTGGTCTTCTTGAGGCAGTACCTTCCCTTGACCACTGCCGCCAATACTCATGCACAGTGGAGACATTCCTGCCAAGTCTTTCAGCAATATCGCGGAAAGAAAACCCACCTTCTCGTAGCCCTACAACACGACCTCGTTCAAACTCAGTGAGCTGTTGATAACGGCTTCTTCGTCTTCTCAGAGGCATCCTTGACTAACATTTACCCACTAGTTCAAATCTCAACTGTAAATAACGATCACGAACCTTACGGCGCTTACTTAAAGTAAACCTCATTTGCATATTCATAGTGTCGCTACTAGCGCCACACTTACGCGCGTAGCTCGAAATTTGAATCGACGTCATCTTTCAGATGTATAAACACGCCTACCAAATTTCGTTTATCTAGCGCAGCTCCTTCCTAGTGTTGGGTTTTTTTTCCATCAGCGTAGATTAAAAACTTTTCAGATAAAAAACTTCAGCCATTTATAATCATGCTTATTGCTGAATAAGCAAATAAAATGGCCCAGTAATGTTTGTTTTGAAAGGGAAGATTCAATTCTTCGACAAGTTGAAAAAATCAGAATAACGCTGGATTTTTTTGCTAAAATTAATTTTTATTTTATTTCTAAAACAATAATTGATCCAATGACAAAATGGTGCTGTAAAGATAGGAAAATAATTTAAAAATTTTCTTTAAATGGCTTAGACGAGCATTTTGAAAATTAATTCATATTGTCGCCATTATTTCTGATTTATTTCGTTTGTGAAAAGTAAATTTTGAATCCACTTAATTTTCTTTGTGTTTGAATGCTTTTAATATTCTAGAGGATGAAATTCATAATTTCAGAACAGAATGAGCAGTAATTCGATTCCTTCGCAATCGAGGTCATATGACCGAAAGTTTCGATATAGTTTCATTTTGACAGAGTTCTTTTCTTTCCACTTATACGCAAAAACATTTCCGAAATGTGCCTTTTTACTGTTGCCGAAAGACGTTTGTCCTTTTTCAGATCGGCCTCATTTCTCTCTAGTGATGAGGACTCGATCTTGCTGACAATAATACTGGGCATTTTTCATCTCTCATTTGGTAAGCAGTGGCGAACAATTACTGTAATTTCTTTCAAAACTCTTTAACGGTTTATCTCTCTCTGTAAATATGAATACAAAGAATTGATTGATTAGATTATTATTCCCCTGCTCGATCTGTGACAGCCTTGATTTCAAAACATATTGCCAAAACCACAAGAATCACCACATTTTAAAGATATTTGTTGGATTCATGCCAACATAACTTAGAAATGGGAAGAGAGGGACGAAGGAATGTTTATTTGTCAATAATAAAGGCCCCATTTTGCATATTACCTCAAGGTAATGAACCCTTCAGTCTATTTTCTTTTTCTTTTCTTTAACCTTTCAAAAACAAAAGTATGTTTGTCAGAAGGGATGAATGGGGATTGAGGGCTGTTTAGTTCATACTAATTTGATATCTACTGAGCAGATGATCTTTAAATAGCGCGATACACTCTCATCTGTTCGATAATTGATACAATACTGCAACAATAGTTAATACACTACGCGCTTAGTGGGTTTTTCGTCTTTCTAATAGATGGCAGCAGCGGAGACCTTTGCGCCAATGGAATAATGGTATTCTAAAATCGATCGAAAATCCATCTCGAAGTGGCGCAGTTCAAATATCACTCTATCGTGGCATCTAATTCGGAAAATACTGTGGAAAGGAAGGGAAATGGAAGGAAGGCATGGAAAGCTCGTGAATTACCGACTTGAAAGAATGAACTAAAAAAGGGAATAAATGGCTTGACTTGACATGTGAAAGATATGTTTCGTGTTACATTCCTCATTTATCAATAATGTTTAAAGTATTGCTCAAATTGGTGCTTAAGGTTTGAAGTCAAGAATTTTCAATTAATTATATTTAACTGCCAGAAGAAATCCTGAATATTTTTATGACAAAATTTTCATTAAAAATATGAAATGATTGCATTTAAGTGAAAGCCGTATTGTATAAAAATATAAATTATAATGACAGGCATTAGAAGTATATTGTTTCTTAATAAATTTTTTATTCCTTTATGTGAATGCACTATTTGTTAAAAATTGAACATCCAAAGGTGATGTGGGGCGTAATATGGTTTTTGAAGCTTAACGAAGATAAGTGGTTCCATTTTTTGCTTTCTGGAAACTTATTACACCATACAGTCTTTGCTACCGGCAAGACGTGTGAATATCCATAGCAAGCTATTGTGAAATCAGTTATTAAAATGTAGTGGCGTAGGAGTAGAAATACCCGTTAATAGCATCCGTGTTTATATCGAAAGATACAGCAAACTGCTGAGAAGAAAAACAATAGCTTTGAGCTAAAAACAGTGGCCATTTTCCTCTCCTGAGTGTTTTTTTTTTCAAACATTTTCTGCATTCATTTTTTGTCTTGTTTCGTACCTTTTCTTTAATAGGTTTTTCAACACCATGTGCTGATGAGGGCTCAAAGGCATCAGTGGACGCTGTTGAATTTATAGGATCTCAAAAATATAGTTTTATTTACAAAATTGTCATCTCAAAGAAATGCATCCCGATGCTCTTGTGAGATCATTCATGAGCATTTGATTGAACTTGACTTCGGTAATTACTTTAATATTCGAGTACGTCCTAAAATAGGGAAAAACCACAGTGGATCATGTTTCTACAAAAAGTTTATTGCTCAAATCCTTGAAGGAAAAGATCTACAGAAAAATTGAAGGAAAACTGTCATTCGATTGAATCGCCATTAACATAATTAATATTCATCCCCTGAAAGATTTACAGTTTAGCTGAAGGAACTCGAAAGACATTACTTGTTGCTGCTGCTGCCTAATCAAACAATTAATTCGCTTGAATATAGTAACCAGCTGGACAAGATGAATCAACCATTAAGGAGAAGATTGGAACCGTTTCAAACGTTGGTCATTCCCTAACTACTCAGAAGCTATTACATCTTGACTTGGGAGTTGTGCCTCAGTATTCCTGACTTTCGAACTGCTGAAGTGTCATATTGACTTTCCATAGTTTTAGCTTTTGGATTGTCAGTTCCTTTCTATTCAAAATTTGGTAAAGGAGAAAAAAATCAGTTATTTGGGGAATAACAAATAGCACCTTCAGCAATATTTTAGCGATAACTCAGGGACATTCAACAAGAGCAAAACAATGCAACTTCCTAAGAGATAGCAAATAATTATCAAAACATTATTGAAGAAACATAGTATAAAGGAAAATATTTTCAATTTAGACCCAAATCAATGAAGAACAACCTAATCAAACAAATTTCTCATTCCTCATTTCATTTTATCAAAATTTATTTCAGCGATTTTTTTTTTGTTATGCTGTGTTTAGAACTATTAATATTTAATATTTCTTTCCAAATGGTGAATTTTGCTGAATTGGGCTTACTGAAATATAATTTTCTACGTAATTAATACTGTGAATTTAAATATTGATTTGCCAGATGTTCGACTTCCAAATTCACGACGCTGACTACTAAATAATAATATAAAATATTAGTATAAAGAAATGATATCGAATTAAGCCAAACTTAGCGATAACTGGGCTTGATTAAATCGGTGTCTGGATTCTCACTTGCTTGAATTTCGTCTGTTAGGATAAAAACCTTACTATGATATCTTCATCCTTACTAAATGTTAGAAAGAAGAAAAGAATATTTTAAAGTAGTGTGGAATTTAATTGTTCCTTCCGACTTGTAATCTATTTCATTAAAAAAATACTTACCCTGGAGTCAAAGGGATTAGCTTTCTTTTTCTTGAGACAAAAGGTCTAGTGTTCTCTTGAAATAACATCTGCACCACTCTCACCCAACTGTCAAACTAAGTGAGAGCGTTTGTCGACCAAAGAGAGTTAAGAGTCAATATTTGTACTCTCCTGTGTTTCCAGTTACTGGGAAGATCAAATATTATTGAACTAAAAAGCCAAATTAAAACGTTATGATTGATGGAAAAAAATTAACGTCACCATTTTTTCAACTAAATTTGCAGAGATGAAAACTCTTAGCGCTATTCTTAAATCTCAGATTGAAATACAGATTCAGTGAATGTTTTTCCTCTGTCTTCATTTTTAAAACCAAGGAAATATGAATAAAATCGATATAATTTCTGAATTAACTCAATGGTAAAAATTTGAGAACGCCGCCACTTGGATCTGAGAATCTGGCTAATGATAGTTGAAAATTGTTTAGGAGTTCGGGTATGCTTGTTAAATTAAAAAAAAAAAAATTGCGTTCGGTTTCACTTTGAAATAAAATACCTCTTATATAAGTAGGATGCTGAACATTGATGGCTTAAGGAAATAACATTAATTTTTTTTAGTAAGTTACAGTTTCTTAATAAACCATAGTTAAGAAATCTCATTTCATATTTTAGTAGAGATAAAGTTCCATCTAATAAATTTATCTTTATAACAATTACTCATATTAATTAAGGCAGCGAGTATTTATGTCATTGGAATTGTTAGACATTCTTTTACAGTTCACTAAATTGCTCCTTATTAAAGAATTCTCTAGGAATGTTATTATTAAAGTGATCGTTCTCAGATTTATGCGAGACCGTTTTGTTGCAACGTCATATATACGTTAATCGGAGCATATGGAAATAAAAAGCTACAAAGATTAAGATGTCATATTTTGATTTGATGGAAAAGTGATGCACAAAGGAAAACACGCACAAACATAAAATTTTCTTCATTTCTACTATTTGTTCAACATACATAACATTTATTTCAATCACGTGTCCAAAGTGTGTTAAAGCATTTTTAACAGCAGTGTGAAATGTTATTTGCTTTGAATTCAGGCCGGGTACATGTGTTTTCTCCAAAGTTTGTACGAAACAATTCCTTCGGGTAGTGCTAGGTGTTGCACCATCCCTAAATCTTATAGGGCATGAATGATTTGCTGCACCTTTTAGGTCCTCTTCTCAAAGAGCAAAAAATGTCAACACTGCAATGTCATCAGAATGCAAAGGTACCCCCTATACTACAGTACGGAATATACATCTAGAGTAAAATTCCCACATTTTCCAAAGCTAAGAACTGCCAACCAAATCAATGCATTGCTTCAGTTCTTCAAGTTGCAGGGTTTGCCCCATAGAACCTTAGTCCTAGAGAGATGCTGAATGATTTTTCAAATTGCTTTCGCTCTCTTCCGGGCACAACAAATTGACAGTCTATTCTTGGGCCGTTTCTTATCCTCTAGATTCTTATAAATCAAGCTTGTGCCAATCAGAGTTGTGGAATCGTACAGAATACTGTCTTTTTTACAATCTTGGAATAGAGATCTGACTAAATTAGGTGACTGAAAACAATTTCCTTTTTAAAGATTGTGCTTTCACGGAGGAGAGGAATATATTTAACTGACCTCAGATCCTTTTAGGCTAGGGAAAATAATACCGCAGGCTTTTCATTGTTTATCACAGTCTGCCTGGTTATAAAATTGTATAGCTTCGATATGGATTCTGGATTTCTGAAAATCGTGACAAATTAGGAATAAAGGGTTATTTTTATTTTCAAAGAATTTTTATTTTACTTGTTTAATAAAGAGGAAAAGAGTCCATTCCAAGTTATTCACATTTAGTTTCTATACGTTAAAAAGCAATGTATAGATTTTTTACAATATTATTTAGATTTGTGATTTTTTTTTGTTTGTTCAATTAAATGCATTTTATCTTAAGCTTTTTTTTTAATTATCAGATTTTCTGAGCAAGTTCAGCGAAATCTTCGAAACTTGTATCTCTCTCTCTATATATATATTTAAAGAATATGTCTATGGTGAAAATTTGGAAACGTAAGATAATATTCAGATTGTTTGTTGTGCAATCTTCTTTACTAACATTAAATAAAACGTTATGTCTGTTGTTTGCCTTTTAGTGTATTACAGAACGGACTGTTTGAATTAAAATGGCAATGTGAGAAATAAATATTGGATGGCCGAAATGCGTGCCTTGAAGCAATTTTTTGATTAGAACGCAAATGATATTCCATTTTTTTAATGATAAAATTAATTGCACAAAAAAAAAAGAATTTTTGTGCCGCCTTAAAATTTCAAGGATTATTTTTCCAATTTCATCATTTTAATTGCTGCTCAAATTTTTTGTTATTTTAACATTTAATTTAATTTTTTTCTTATGATTTCGTGTTACTGTTTTCATTGTTATTTCGTCAAGTCTTAATAGTTTTGTTTTCTTTGTCGGAGCAAAAAAAAATTGGTATATCAGAACACTTTTTAAATCATGAATTTTGCTTTATTCTTTTGAAAACAGAAGTTATTTTATTTTGCTTACGAGGGAATGCTCTGTTTTCTTTTTTTCTCGGCATGATTTGAATCATAAAATAAGGTTTTAGGATTAGATTTATCAAATATTTATTCAGGATTTCTTTCAATTTGTTACGTTCAAAAGAAAGCAGTGAATTTTTTCAATGGTAAGAAATAAAGAATTTGTATGCAATTTATTTATTTATACAATCAATTAATAAATTTTAATTCCATAATGAATGCAACTATTATGCTAATAATTCAAATCATGAACGACTAAAATATCTAAAAATCGTTATAGAAAGGAGGCATATTTTCTTTCGTTAAAAAGTTTAACGTTTTTGTATATTTTCCCCAATGCTAGTTTTTTTCGTCTGTGCATCTTATTCTCGATCTATGTTCATTTAAATTCTATGATCATATTTGGTATGTTGGTGTGTATTTTTATATAAATAAATTATTTTGATTCTAAGAAGGACTTATTATATATTTTCCAAATACATGCCTAATTGTCTGCTTCCGGAAAAACTCATTTTTCTTAATTTCAAAATAAAAGAATCTGTTACACAATTGTTTATATAGGTTAGTTACGTTTTTTATAATTAGTTAAATAATATGTCATTGCTATAATTTAGATTAAATTCATGATGGATGAAAACAATGTAAGAATTCACATTTATTTAGAAAGTTAATTTACATAAATACTGACATTAATTTTAATTATCGGAATACTTTTTTGTAGCTAGTAAATCCTTATTTGTGTTTGCTCTTGCATTAAATTATAATATGAATTTTGTGCTCTCTTCCTTTTCTTTTATTTTCTACTTTTTTTTCTTGTTGTTTGTAGCAATAACTGTTTTTTGCATACAAAAAATGCAATTTGATCAACGACTAAATTCAAGTTCGGAACTTGAAAAGGAATTTGACGGGTGACAAATGCTGGATTGTAAATCAAATGAATATTAAAATATATAATATTTATTTTAATATATTAAATGTATAATATTTTTTTAAAAATACTTATTATTATTACTATCCGCGACCAGTTTGCTGGTGACTTTCTGAAATTACAAATAAATATTGGTCTAAATGGCTCCAAGTTTTGATAGATGTCTAACACATATTATTATAGAATTGTATATTATTTGTAACAAAAAGTGTGTTTTTACCCTCTAAAATATATGTGTCCAATTTTATCATTCTAGATTAAATGGTCAGACCTGTTGACATTATTAGTAATTCAACACCTCCGAATTAGGAGAGGTTGTTCTAATATTTGCTTTGGTTGCCTTTTTATTTTGATTCTCCTCTAGAACTGCCAAACTCTTAGATAAAAAATATCAATTTTTTATGCACCTTGTTTTAACCAGCAGGGGGGTTGGATCACCATAATAATAGGTCTGCCCCTCCCATCGATGACGGGAGGGTCATGTTCAACCACAGTTCCCACCAGTGTTGCAGCTTTTGTGGTGTATCCGTGTGCCTTCTGTCAGTCACATTGTTTTTCAACACTGTCACATTTTAACATTAAATTATTAGAAATATGAAAATTGGTGAATGAATTTTGGAAAATGGAAATGAAAAATGCTGTTCAAACAGTTAATTATTTTGTTTAATCATACATATGGTTCGTATGGATTTTTTGTAAAATTTTGAATCATTTTTGAACTGGTTATTTTCATAATTTAGTGCAATGTTTTTAACTGTCTATTTTCATAAGTTGAAAATATATTCATAGCTATAGCCTAAGTTATTAAAAGAATACAAAATTAATCCATAAAAAAAAGTCCATTTTTGAAATATTGAAATGCCAAAATTGTTCTTTTCTCAAGCATATTTCTATCGTTTGAAAAGAGTCTTGCAGAAAGCGAGGTCATTGAACTTCATGCATATGCATTCTGCCCAAAGAAAAGTTCCTACCAAAAACCCCTTCCGGGTCCCTTTTCGTATCCAACTTGATTGGGCAGAATTCGACAAGTTTTTACCAATCATTCGATCGATTCCCTTTAGATGTCCCATCATTTTTCACCTCTTTACTTGGAGAAGCAAATTGATTCTGAAAGAAACAAAATTAATTTTTCACTTTCGTTCGATTTCGATAGATTTGAGTTATTGCATGGTTGATAGACTGAAAAAAGAAATACCAGACGATGCACGATAAAACAGAAAAAAGGATGATAGGAAATATGGCCTTACAGAGCTTTTCTAATGAAACACTTAAAAGTAGATATTTGAGCTCGGTTTTTCTCTGGAGGAGGAACCCTTCTTCTCAAGAACGCCGTCTCCATGAAGTTAAGAAAACTCGGTGACCTGACTGGCCATTCCATGCCTCTAACATCCTCTATTTGTGGATCATTAAAATGAATTCAGGATCAACTGAAATCCTGAAAACGCAGAGGTTTTCATTTCTATTGGTTAAAGTTGATTTTCGTTTCGTTATTAAATAAACGAAGTTGCAGAGTATCTTCAGCACCATTACTTGAGTGTTGAAACCGACTGATGGACTTTTTGCTTCATAATGAAAAAGTAATGTTTACCTATTTTTTACTTATTAATGAAATTTAAATGGTCGAGACAATTATGATGGATTTTACAAACTGCTTTGCTATCATCATTTTTATAATTTAAATTTTATGTTATAAAATTCTTAAACAATATATGGCTCATTGCCAACCTAACTGTTGCAAATATTAAATGCAACCATTTCAATATTCAACATGAAAGCTTTGTTATTATATAATAGAGGCTTTTTATACACTGCTCTCAAATATTTCGGGATGTTGCCTTCGTTTACCCTGGAGTATCAGCGCACTCAAGCTACAATCGCTGTCAGTGGCAACCTTATTGAATAGTGCCTGCCCATTTGTTTCGATAAGCGAGCAATTTTTTTCAATATTTTTATTTGATAAAAAGTAGCTTCGTTTTGTAATACTCTCAGACTTTTGTTAGTAATGTCATCTTCACCCTATATGGTTCATTGGCACCTCAACTGTTGCAAAATACAAGCCCAACCAGTTTTCGAAAACGAATCTTTACCAGACTTAACAATCTCTACTGCATGAAAGCACTCCTCACCTTCACCCCACAGAGAACGAGTTCGTGCTCCGTTTCTTTTTGCTCCTTGACATTGACGGATACAAGTCTCTCTCTTCCCCATCTCAGAACAAGTTTCCAGGCACTTTTTTTCATCTTGTTATTGCACCTTGCCATTCTTTTTCCAGGCTGCTGTCATCGAAAGATCGTTGTTGCTGCTTCCCTTAACCGAAATGGACGGGCAAAGATTTTCATCTTTTATGAACCAACCATCTGGATCTTCATTCGTTCGCTTTTTTTATTCCAATTCGAAGGCTTTAATCATATTTTGAGCATTTTCTAACACTGATGGCATTTAAAAACGCGAATTTTACTTTGGACGAAATGTCTCTGCTGTTGTTAATAAAATCTTACATCAATAAACGACACTTGGTTATTATTCCCCTACATTATTATTTTTAATTTTTTATAAAGAAAAACGAAAAATGTCTAGATTGTATATTTTTCTGTAATATTAAGCTCACAGTATATTTTGTAGAACTATGATATCTATTGAAAAACAATAAAAATGCTATATTATCTTAGCATTTTATAATATTTCAATCTATTATGTTAAGAATGTATTGAAATATTTAAAAAGTTGAAAGATATAAGATCAAAAAGTTTCATTTACCGAAGAATTTCTCTGAATTTTTTTTACTGCGGAAATAATAAAGTGTCAGAGCAATGACTCAGAAACTGTGTTTGAGACGTCCGTTGTAACCTTTGAGGCAAACCGAAAACATTTGAAAACAATTTCCCCAACGAGCTGGAAATTTATAATTACTGAATAAAGTTACGAAAGGCTTATATAATATAGGCGATCTAATATTTATAGATTCGGATAGATGTGGCTTCCTCTAATTAATGTTATGAAAACTTTATGAAATGTAAAAAATAAATATTGGGTTGGAGGGAAAGTTCTGTCGTATTTTAAATAGGCAGGTGATTTTTCTTGTAAATAAAAAAAAAAAACATCTGGATAGTGAGTCAATAGAATTTTTTTTTGTTTTTTCAGCTGCTGTATAATATAAAAGGTGCCCTTTTTTACCGTTCATCATTTACTTGTAATATTTAAAGGGAAAAACATGTCGGTAGATAAAGTGCATTTACGACACTGCATTTTATATGAATTCCAAAAAGGAAGCAACGCATCTGTTGCATGTAAAAATTTGTGTGCGGTATTTGGAAAAGATGTTGTAAATGTTCGTACTTGCCAAAGATGGTTTAGCAAATTTCTTTCCGGGGACCTGAGCCTCAAAGAAAGTGTTCGATCTGGACGACCATCCAAGATCGATAATGATGTTTTGCGATCCATGTTGGAAAATAATCCACATTTAACAAGTCGAGAAATTGCAGAAGAGTTTGTCATTCATCATACAACTGTTGGAGATCACATTAAATCTCTTGGGTTTGGGTTAAAGCAAAGTGTTTGGGTTCCACATGAATTAACGGAAAAGAATTTGTCTAATCGTGTAAGAATATGTTCATCACATCTGATTAGACACAATGTGGAGCCGTTTTTGGACAGGCTGGTTACTGAAGATGAAAAGTGGATTCTTTACGAGAATATTAAAAGAAAAAAATCTTACTGCAAACCAGGAACATCATCAGCAACAGTTCCAAAACCAAGTATCCATCAACGAAAAGTACTGCTTTGTTTGTGGTGGGACAGGAAAGGTCCAGTGTTTTACGAGTTGCTGAAACAGGGAAAAAACATCAACGCGGATCTGTACTGCAATCAGCTGGATAAATTGAAAGCTATCAAAGAAAAAAGGCCAGCATTAGCGTCCAGAAAAGGAATAGTGTTCCACCACGATAATGCTCGCCCGCATACTGCAATGGTGACACTACAAAAGCTGAATGCGTTAGGATGGGAAATCCTTAGTCACCCCCCCCCCGTATTCACATGGCATTGCACCCTCTGATTATTACCTGTTCAGATCTCTGCAAAATTATCTAACGGGAAAAAAATTCAAGTCTTTTGAAAGTGTTTCTAAGGCAGTTGCTGACTATTTTAACTCCATGGATGAGAACTTCTACAAAACAGGACTTTACAGGTTACCTGGAAGATGGCAACAGGTTGTAACAAATAACGGAGCATATATAATTGATTAATATTAAACACGTATTTTTATAAATGAATTCAAATATTTTCTTTAAAATACGACAGAACTTTCCCTCCAACCCAATAAATAAACAAGGGAAATCAATATATGTTCAGAATTATATCAAATTTTCGCAATGTCGGCCGTTTGAACAAATGATATGGCGAAATCGAAATTCGTAATTGTTCTCTGTATTCCAATTGCCTTGACCTCGGTTTCAATTGCTGCTCCCAATGTTAAAGCCTAGGTGAGAAACAAACGCCCCTATAAAAAAAGTCACATGGGCTCACTTTATTTTCTATCTGCCCAACCAATCTAGGGTGAAAATGTTCAGCTAAGTAATCGAAGCTTTGCCGAGGTCAAAGTAACATCTTGCAGAAACCAATAATTGCTGATATTTTGTGCGTACCGTCGTTTATGTTGGGGGGACAACAATCATCTAGGGAAGCTTCCATGTTGTGTAATCGTCATAACAAACTGTCGGATTCATAAATAATGACTATGACGTTGTACATCAAATTACTCCTCTTGACGTGTTCTATCCGAATCTGTAAATATTAGACGCGGCAAACCTTCTGGATCACTCTGTTTTTCAACATCGTGTGATCAGAGGTCTGGAAAATGAAATTTTATGGTACTTCTTAAAAATAAAGAAAATATAAAGAATTTTGACATAACATCTTCATTGACTTTTCGCTGACTGCTGAATTAACTTATTCTCCAATGAATAGTCTATGAACAAACTCCTATGATTTGACGAAGGATTTATAACGCATTCGATGAATAAAGTGAAAATCCACACTAGTAGTAATTTAAAGATGAGATCCATTTGATTTAGCTTCAAAATTGCATCAAGAGAATTAATTTTGATTGTTAAGTTTCGTCCATATCATTAACAGTTTTTATATTGAGTAATAACTTTTCTTCATTACTTCTTTTTCAACATTTTACGAATAATCCTTCATAAAAATGTATTCAAATGTTTTATGATCAATAATCTGGCTTCAGGATGCTTTGGATTTTGTTTGGCGTTTTTCTTAAGAGTGAGGAAATATACCCCCCTCCCCCCCTCAAAGCAAAAAAGGGAGTTACTTACTTCCCCATTGCGATCTTCAGGCAATCTTAATTTTTTTATCAATGTACTTAGACTCAAAAATAAATATTTTTACACTTTTGATTTCTTAACCTTTAATTATAATTATTGAGAAATTGTAAAATATTTTTTTCTACTAGATAATGTTAAAATCCATATTTATTTAAATTTACTAAGAATAAAATGAACTGATTATTAAATCCTGAATTTCTATGTAAAATGATGTATTATCATCAAGGCCACTTGAGAATACAAATTTTGAAAGTCAGGAATTTAGAGAAAGGCAGTTCCATCTTACGACAAGTAATATAAAAGTGCGTAAAAATAAAGCTAATGAAACAAATCTAAATCTTATTCATCTCTTTCGCAATTTTTTGAAGACTAGTGAGCACACTCGTGCTGAAAAGGTAGATTTTTAAGGGATAATATGTTTACAGCAGACGTAATTTTATTCTGCAGATATCAGAAATGAATAATGTAGTAACAATTAAAAATAGTACTCAAATTATTAAGCTTTGTTACAAAAAATGTTATTCTTGAGATATAATAAAAAAACTTTTACCCACCATTTCGTACGCGTGAAAATTTTGATGTGTATGTATCAGACGGTTTGATCCATTCCGTTATTCCAATACTGTTTATGGCGTTTCAGCTGATCTAGAGTAGCCTGTCGCTCCGCTTCCTTAGTTTTGCTTAAGGATTCGACTCTCTACTTCTTCTGACTCTCAGATCCCGAGCTTGATGACTCCTTTTCGAAACATTAGATTTGCGTTTTCTGGGCATTCCGAAAAACTGAAATAATGACGATTCTAAAAGATTAAAACTATACTAAAAACCACGTACTTAAAACTATAAACATGTACGAAAAATATATAACATAGAAATACAACTTAACCAATTTTAAAGTACACAATGGACCTAAAAATAATTCAATTACAGTGTGCATTTGAAATAAAACAAAACAACAAATCAAGTCCGTATTTCTTTAAAAGCAAGTCAAGTCTATTTTATTTATTGATCGAGATTGAGATAGCTACAACAGTATTGCACACAGAATTTTTAAACTTTTAATTTAAATGAACACACAGTTGTCAACAATTACGCGTAAACTTTCAACGTCAGTTGGCGTAACACAAACGTCTGATTTTCCAACACTAGTTTGGGTAATGCTACGCAATTAGAAATTTCTTATTTTCTCTATTCTCTTTTCTTTTAATTTAAAAGTACTTCAGAATGAGTCCGAAATATCGATTATTTAACAAAATTTGATTTAAAATACATCAAAAACTAAGAAAGTGAACAGAATCATTTGAAATAATTGGGCGAAATTATACTAAGCCTAAACTCATTACTGTTGAGGGGAAACTGGAACCTTACTCATCTTTGGCCTCATTTATAGCATTTGGCCTCAGCTTTTCGGAGCGAAAGTTAGTTTTTAATTAATAAAAAAATAATCACTCAATTACCGGAATAAATAGTAGCCCATGTTCTATTCCAGACTATAATCTATCTCTGTGCTAAATTTCATCCTGACGTGATGGCCGAGCAAACATCCATCCATCCAAATTTTCATATTATATATATATATATATATATAATACGTCTTAAAAAAAAAGAAAGAAAGCAAATCTAAAATGGATTATTATATTCATGAATTGATGCACTAATAAAAATTTTAAGATATTTTGTCTTCAATTTCTTTATGTTACTCTACTTCTTAAAATTCTGTTTCAGAACGACATTTCTTTCAAAGTTGGCAGGCATAAATTTAAAATTTTGTTATTTATAATTTTTTCAAATAAATGGAAGGAAGTTATTCTTCTTGCTGTCTTTCAAGTAATAATAACACTAAATGTATCCTTTCATTCGTTTAGCTATTTGTATATTTATAACACCGGGTCTGTTCTTAGTGTATAAACGGAGATGCTGTACAGTCTGGAATCATAATTGTACATATATAATAAAAAAAGTAATAAAGATCAACCTAAAGTGAATTACTAACATGTTAAACATGGACAAAAATGTGAAAGTATGTTGATCATCTGAATGAAGGATGGACCTCATAGTGTTCTGTGCTGATTGCCTGAATCCGCCACTAAACCATAGAAACACGCCATTTCTCTGTCCTACGAAATTTGACTAGTTTAGTAGCAACAAAGCCCTTTTTACCACCAAAAAAGGCAAAATAGGTTTTTTAAAAGAGATAATAAAAAATGTTTGCAAATATTGTGGGTATCCAGCAAAATATTTTGCTATATAACGTAATATAATGCAAGAATTAGAACACCAAGCAAAAGAACTGAATTCGTCAAAGAAGAAATACTAGGACTTAAAATTTAGTTGGTAGTTTTTCGATGACCTCTAAAAAATTCGAAGATTTTTGAAAATCTTTCAATTTGCTGCCGATTATTTGGGTAAATATACAATCTTTGAAGTTTCTTTTCTCAGTTTTCAACACTATTAGCGGGGAAAAAAATTCTTTCAAATACATTTTTCTTCCTTCCATTTTACCAACAATTAAAAAGAAAACGAATCCTGAAGTTTCCTTCTTCCATGACCTTTCTATTTCTTTCCCAACCACACAAAATCAGGTAAGTAAAAGTTTTCACCTTCCTCCTCCTGATTTCTTTTCTTTTCTTCCTCCTGTAGGACGGGCCCAGATAGAAACAAAACAAGTGGAAACACCGTGGGATGGGGGATAAAATGGCTCAGGAGGGTCAGCAAAGTTGGCGGCAACGTGCTTGCCTGACCCTGTAAATGCACGTGCCTGCCAGAAATGACTTTCGCTTATTTCAACATTTTTTTTTAAAATCTATATGTCTCCTCAGCCAATAGGAAAAGACTTGCCTTTGGGCAAGCAGCTACGCAGAAACACACCGTTAAGATCTTAAATGAAGATGATCCGATTCCCATTGAGTTCAAATTTACCTGACTTATGAACGATGGCTAACAGTTTGTTTAACCTTCTTGAACGCCGAATAACTGAAATTGCTCTAGATGTTCAATGACGTCTATCGGTTCAAAACAATCTCTGAGTAGAATCTTTTCAATATAACAATACCTATTTATAGTCGTTAATCGCCGAAGATGAATGATTTTATTGGTGATGCTTTATTATTATTGTTTTTCTTTCTTGTTTGATAACGATGGATTTGAACGATGCCTATTCTAAACGAGTAAACTTTTTCTGGAAAGTATAAGTTAAAATCTGAAAGTTACTGTCAGCCGCAAAAGCTCGTTATCGAGAAATATTCAGAGATATTATATCGAGACCATGTGTAATAATGAATCATGATGTTAAGGTGTTCGCAACTTGTAGTGCTTGTTGTTCATCTACGAATACTTTCTATATGATATGTTCTGTGCTTTGGAAAATGCCAAGAAAATCGTGTATAATCTCATAGCAATTGGATCTTTCCTTATTACATTCTTTCGAATCGGAATGGATCTCTATAATATAATAATGATGATGAATCGATTGATTACCCTTGCTGTTATGTGAGAGAATACCATGTTCGGATGATGCTCTTGAAACTCTTATTTCTTTGTTATGAATCGATGATGTTATGGCAATTTGTACCCGCTGACATCATTGGTTGATCTTAAGAAGTGATGCCTGCTGGTGACCAATGCGGTAACGGCATCAAATGGAATGGTATGCATTTCATTTTGCCGAAAAAGAGTGTGAAACAAGAAATCTTGGATTTGCAAAGGCACGGGTAAGTTTCATGCATTTATTTGGTTTGAAAAACAATTCTCATAGAGCATGAGTTGATACCTGGGTGTGACAAAGAATTGTGTGGATATTGGTGCTTCTCAAATAGGAATTTACTGAAATAATTCATTCCATTCTGTGAAAAAATTCCCCAAGTTTATCATTTTTTTTAGATGAAAGGAAATTGATGAATTTTACTGAATAAAACTCAGCTCCTTTGTGGAATCAAAAAGCCTTTGTAATGATTTCTATAGAATAAGACATGCATATTAATTGCATTGAGATATTTAAGCGTTTTAAACAAGTGGAAATTTAAAACATGGGAATCTTCTTTTACAATAATTTAATAAACGCTTCTGTATTTTAGTGAGATGAGTGTTCGTGTAGATTTTTTTTTATTTAAGCAGACATTTGTCATTCGTAAATATTCTAATTAAGTGAACGCAATGAAAAATATTAGGCCCTGACCAATTAGACTTGAATACTATACTAATATTTTATTATTTACAGAAATTTCTTTTTTTAGAAACTTATTTATCTGGCAACTTGGAAAATAAAAGTTTCTTAATCAATTTGCCCCCTCATCCTACCTGATCTAGGGAGTTGCTTAATTGGTCATAAGATTTGCGAAACTGAAGATGAATGAAAGATAGGGAAATGAAGTTTCTACAGGGATCTTATTATGTCATTTCCAAATGACGCTATTTTGATTTTCAAAGTAGTTAGGTTTTGTCTGATTCTTTCATTTGAAATCTTCTGTTTTTCCATATTGCTGTCAAACATATATTTTGTTTAATTTTAATGTTTTTATATCAAATTCGTATTTCATTTCCATGACTAAAATTTATTCAGGCACGCTATTTCTTCCCTCTCTTTTTCTTTAAACTATCTTTCGCTGTAGATATATCTTTGAAATTTTTTCGTTTCATGTCTTGATAAAATTCCATTAAAAATTATTTTATTGCGCTTTAATCGTTCAAAAGTCAATAAATAAGAAGCTGAAAAATGACTTATTCCTGCCAAATTTTAATGCATAAATATTTCGCATAGAAAGTAGAAATCGAAGCCCATAAGTTGTGATGAATATTTTATTCTCAATTTCAAATGAAATTTGTTGAAAGGAGGGAAAGCTAGAAGAATCCAAACATAATAAATACTTGCATGCCTTTTAAATTATAAATTAAAAATTCATAATTTAACAGAAACAATGAAAAAACGTTTATGACTCAAAATATTGATATAGTAAATCGATCCTTTTCCCTTTCGAGTTGGTATCTCGAATCTACGTTTCTTTTTTCATTATCCTCTGCCTTCTTCAAATCAGCTCTTGATTTCAAAAAAAAAAAAAAAAGGAACCAAAAGTGATTACACTAATCTATATTCAGATGTTTTGAACTCACATTTCCTATTTTTGATTAATGCAACAACGGTTAGAGCATTAGGGACAACTAGATAAAAGGGTTTTTGTTATTGTACTCTGTATTTTCAATTTGAAAAAATAACAGAGAAATGGATTTTCTGCCAAAAAAGATAACTAAAAGAATAGAAAACTATTTTCTAGACAATTTTTCCAAAATTTTGATATTTTAAAGGGGTTTACATTTTCTTATTATTTTGCGGTCATTTCGCCTAAAATGCTTGTAAGAATTTCACTGTCTTCATTTTGACACATCCGCCATTGGTTTTTTGATTTTAATCCGATTTTTTTTCCACTGCTTTTAAAAATTTTGTATAGTTTTATTGTTTTCCCCCTTCAACATCTGGAACGAATTTTGGATTCAATCTGTCAAAGGGTCGACTGTTTGTATTTTCGTGAGCATTCGAATACGATAACTCAGAAATACAACGATTTAGATCAATGCATATAGAATAAGTGAAGCGTAGTGGTAGTTTTCTGGAAAATTCAAGCATCTGCCATTGTATTTAAAAAGCCTAACACTTTAAATATGAGTCTGATAATCGTTGTATCGAACCGCGTATGATATTTCGATGAAAAACAATCCATTTGAATAATGTAAAATCTAAATGCAATTCCAATTGTATTTCTAAATGTAATTCCAAAAGGCACCCCACTTTTTTGATTAAAGGAATGCATTGAAAAGTCTAAACGGATTTTAATACTTTACAAAATTGTGAGTTATGTAATGCTGCTCTTTCCATGTTGCAGTTGCCATTAACCTTTGCTAATGAATGTTTTGATTGATTGACTGAGAAACTGCATTAGATATCTCAATCAGTAACATTATTTCTAACCAAAGAGAATTTATTGAGGGAATCCTCTTTTGAAACAGCGTCTCACCCAACCGAAACGTATGGATTGTTTCTCATCAGATCTGACATGGAATCCATAGTAAGAAACAGCAGATGTGGAAGTAATTTTAGTTTATCTACCTATATTGAAAAAAAAATCATTTCAAAATTGCATAATTAAAGATCATTCCTTGCTTTCTGATCTATCCCGGTGACCCGAGAACGAACAACAAATAAATCCCTCTCTTTTCGTGCAACTACATATACATTGTTTGTAATAGTGATAGGATTTATCATTTTATTGGCATTCTATTGATTTTAGTCATTCATTAGGATTATGTAGGTATATATATGGTATCCAGTCCTGCAAAAATCAAAATTAAATTGGGTTTAATTAACTAATCGCAAGATACATGATTTTCTATCTGCAGTGAAAGTTTCACATTAGAGTCTCTAACCTTAATATGCCCGGCCACGGAAAGTCTCGGCTTCGGAACCGGAGGGTCGCAGGTTCGAGGCCCGATTCCACCGAAGAACCGCCATGTAAGAGGCTCTGGTGCATTGAAGCCGAAAGTCCTTCCGCTGGTACGATGTGAAAAATTGGAGAAGGGGCTGACAGCTCAGATGTCGTCATCGTCATCTTACCGCGGTTCAAAATAGGCGAGGTCCATCCCAAAATAGCCTTAGCGATGCTTTATAACGGGACGTTAATATAACTAACAATCTGCCATCCTATGCGCATTTCGCTTGCTTTAACAATTTTGCTTCATTATTTTAATATCTTGCTGGAACTTTTTACCTTACTGTTCATTAAAATGACTTGGATTGTCTGAATTCTACTGATATAAGCAGTTTTAAAGTTTTTTAAGCATAAATTCATAGATTTACTTTGGACTTATCCAAAAGGATCATAATGGTTTAGATGACACATTATCAAACAGAAAACTTGATATCAATCACGAATGTTAGAAATTTTGAATCTTTACCTGTTTTGCGTATATCGGAAATCTGTATTTTTAACTACCTACTCAAGAAGTGTTTTACGCATTGGAAGTAACCGCCATCTTTTTTTGAGTGCCCTAACGAATTGTTTCATTCGGTCAATTTTATGTGTAGTGTTGGGCGAAAGATAAGCTTTTGGTAACCAATGATTTTCTAATAATATTTCCTATGCCGATGGTTTCTTTTCAAAGTCATTTTCCTTTTTAGCGACCTCCGACAAGCTCACAACTAAATGAAACAAAAGTATTTCGTTAAACCATTTTGTTATTTCAAAAAAAAAAAGATGTGCCATCTATAGATTAACGCAAATAGATGTAGCTGATTCAAAGATCCTTTTAAAATTCTTCCTTAAACGCTATAGAATTTGGCATGAAATGATGAAGATAGTGGTTGTATAAAAATTCGTATTTCAATTTCTGATCGAACTGTCTATAGAATTTTTTTAAAAAAAATCTGAGATCTTCTAGTTCCCAATCCAGGTCTGAAGTAATTTGTGGGGACAATCCGTAAGCTTCAGAATAAGGTGGAAATAAATATATCGCTTTTTTATATCTATCGATAATTAATTTTAAACATTGAAGTGTTTAATTCTTATTTCCCTGGCCGAGATATTTTTTATTTACTGAGAATGTGTGCGAATTTTCAGTGTCTACTTCTTCCTTTCGTTTTCTTCTCTTCCTCTTACTAGGTCTCGAAAAAAAGTATTTCGTTCAGAACATACCACCTTTCCAATTTTGCCGCTGTTTCGACGAGATGGATTTGATTCAGTCTCATTCTTAAGGAAATGTACCCATCAAATGAACAAAGGACTCATAACAGGACATGTGGAGGACCTTTAAATCAAATAACTTGCAGGAAATAAACTTAGTCAAATAACTTAAATTATTAAGCATTAAATAACTTAATCAAAAAATTAAATTAAATAATTAAATAACTTAAATCAAATAACTGCAACGCGAAATACTTGAAGGAGATAAAATCTTATTTAAAATGCTGCTAATCAATTTTTATATTTGTGTTATTTTATTTTTGTTTTATTTAAGTATACATATGTGACAGTTTTTTTTTTGTTGTTATAGAGAAGAAATACATTTGTTTTGGCCAAAATTTTTTTTTTAAATAATGGCTTACAGGTGCGTGTCTTTTTTTATACGTATAGTTATAGCCATATTTTTTTTCTTACATTTTAGAATCGTATTTTACGATGCGATGCAAATGATTAATTTAAATTGTTGTTTTCCAAATATATACAATTATGCATTCTGATTGTTTTTTTAAATGAAGAAATGTAACTCCATTAGTTGAAAAACTTTTCATTTTGTGCATGCATCAAAATTAAATTTAAATTATACATTTTTGTGCATTGTTTCTTTATACATTTTTTGATTTCAAAATTCGTTATTATGGATAGTTTTTCACATTCATTATCAGATGCCTCACTCTAATTAAACCAAAATTGAATTAATTGAATCCTAATAACATTGAATGCATAATCTTCTAAAACACATCTACGTCAACAATTTCATAAATGTCGTGCTCATGAAATCCATCGGGTGAAACAGAAATTTTTTGAATTTCGAGTTGTTCGAAGAAGAATTTCAATTAAAAGAATCAATAAACCGTCCCCTTCCTCAAACTAGCTTTCCGAGCCAATCTGGAATCAAAAGCATTCCTCCCGAGACAGTTTAATTCGATTCCCCCTCGGGTTTTGATTGACCCCTATACTAATTCCAAACAATTTTTTTATTTAGCCCTAGGCAGAAACCTGCTGCTCTCAGGAATTCTTCCTGAAGGTAGTGCTGAAATGGATGGCAATAATCATCCGTAGACTGGATGTGATGGGGTATCAACATCAAGGTCACGTTTTTTCTGCCCAAGAGAATGATAGCTTGCTCTTCAACATTTTTTAGTACTTGCCGAGGTAGTGTTTCGATACCATTCCAAAATCTTTATTTGCTGGTTGCTATGGCTACATAATGTACATGGGATTTACAGATGGAATGTCTTCGAAAGAAACGTTATTGATTGTAAGCGTTGATGTTTCGCATTCCGCTGATTAATGAGTTATGATATAATTTTTGAAATAACTCTTGAGAGGGAAAATACTTTTGATTTTTGATGGCGATGAAAAAGCTTTTCATAGAATTTAATAATTTTTGGACTCCTCCTTTTAAATTTTGTCAATAACTTGAAAGTATGTTTAAAATTGGTGTATTTACTCTCTGTTCGTTCAAAATGCATAGCACGAATTAAAATAGCCAAGGATTTGTTTTCTTAAATTATCTTATTGTGCTCCTCAAGTTCTGAAGTTTTTTCTTTCAAATGCGCAATGACTTTGGCCCAGGATAAAAGAATATTTAGAAATTTCTTCTGTGATATGAAATATTTAAATTTCTTAAATGGTTCAGAATCGAATTCCCTTCTTTAAAGAAACGAGGAATTTGTTTGAAATGCTCGCAGTCATTAAATATGCATGCAACCAATCTTCCATATCTCGGAATTTGATTTATTATTTTTCTTTTGAAGAAGTATATTTTTTTTTTCTAAAATGGTTTTGAAGGCAAGTAATGGAAGTTACTCTTCGGATGTAAGGCGGATAACAACATTGCCCATCTCTAACATAACGTATTTTTTAGAAAGGGGCTTCATACGCTGCAAAAAGTATTTTAGAACTAAAATTGCATCAGAACGCAAAGGATCAATTCGAACAGATTCGACAAATGCCTTTTCTATTAGATGTCACTTAAGCGGTGATGTCTATACTTTACAAAAAATTCTGTTATCATCTCTTCTAATCACTCTTTGCCATTAGAATAGGTAATGAAAATACAATGAACATTTTCTTGTTCAAAAGTTTTCTAAAAAAGCTGTCGAGGAAAAGAGAATCCTTTTTTAACGAATTGCATTTAGAATTTTATTCCTTTTTTTACTTTGATCGACAGATGTTAGTCCAAAACTTCGTACTGATCAAGTAATGAAATAATATGCACATCTCTCTACCTTTTTGCGTGTCCACTTGCACTCTAACTGAATACAAAATTTACTAATCTATCTAAAGTTTTAGTAGTAAGACAGCACATATTTTGTAACAGTGCTCAAAAAACAGACAAAATATAGCGCCTGAATCTTGTTTCTTTCTTCTTGCAGACGAGAAGGTCAAAATCTCTGGATGCACGACGATGTTTTTATTAATATTTTAATATCTTTCGGAATTGTTTTTCAAATCTTTCATTTATTTTTATTGAAAGATTAAAATAGATTAGAATATTAGTTTTACAATTCCATAATAATGCAATCAATTGAACAATTAGTGTTCCATACGCACTTAATTAAAAGCTAACTTTCAAAATATTGCTATGAAATTTAGTTCAAGAATGTGTATTATTTGGGTATCAACTAGTTGGGATTAACTCTGAAACTAATATGAAAATGTCTTTATAATTTGCCAGACTAAAACAGTTTTTAAAATTGCTGGAAGGTTTGCTGAAAGTGAATGTATAAGAAAAATCAAAAGAAATTGCGAACGAAACAATTTAAAAGAGTTTTTTTTCCCACTAATAATTCAAATAACGCATTTGTCCGTCAATGCTTACATTAAATGATTTGAATTCCATCAAATGCACTGGATATAATTATAAAAGTGGTCTTGAAAATATACTTTTATGAGCATACTTTTTATTTTACTTATTTACTTTTTTTATGTCTTCTTTATAATTCAGGACTGTAAATATTATGAACTCAAATAAATAAAACAATCTAAAATTCAATCTCTGGTAACGCCGTGTGGTATCACAATTCGATGAAATAAACTAAGTAAATCGTTTTTAAGCTTTAAAAATAGAGAAATATGATCGAGAATGCACAAGTATATTATTTTTAGAGAACCTAGGTAATCAGAGAGCGAAATGTGATTCCATATTTATAAGCATGAAAAAAATTTAAAGTATTTAATGAATGCAAGCGAGTTATCTTACCTTGCGTGAGCATTGGGAATTTTTTGAATGACTGCTGTACTACTAAGGATCAGGATTTGAAATAATCGCATTCGACGACAGGGGGAGTTGGCCATTGGAGTGTATTCCAGGAAGTATCTTGGAAGAAGCATGAAACAATTCATTGATTACCTGTAAATTAATTTGAAGGATACAAGAACTGACGCAACTTGTGATAGATTGGGGCGTTGCCTCATCATTAAATGTATTCGATTTCTTTCACTCTTTTTAGCCAAGAGTTTTTGTTTGGGCACCTCTTCTAGTTGCTTCGTCGACTGAGTAGACGTCGTTATACGCAGGACTTCTTACTGAGCAACAGCAATGGCGAAGAAATTGCTTGAAATAATGATAAGATCTCAGCTGGCGAATGAAGAAGAAGCCACTTGCATCCGACTGGTGAGAAGAAGAAAAGGAATATTTTTTTTTTGTTTGTTTTAAAATTGACAATTTCATTTAAAAAAAACTTTGTGTTTCAAGGCCGATTGCTTGTCAATAAGGCTTGTCCCTTTGGGAAATTATTATTCCAAATCGATAAAAAATATATATTCCAATATTTTAATGATTGATTTTTACTTTCTTCTTGAGTTTTACTTGAAATTCATAAAGAGAATGAAAAAAAAAAAGTCACATTGTTCGACGAATCTGCACGCGTCAGATCTTCTGTGGCCCGAAGACATTTTTGGTCTTGTCTGTAGCTTTCTAAACCTGTCTGTGAACACGATAATTCAAAAATGCTTTAAGCTAGACGGAAGAAATGTGGTAAATTGACTTATACCAAGCTTTTTGATTTCTATCAAATTTTGAAAGAAATCCGTTCTAAGAAATTCAGAAACCATTTGGCTGTTCAAGTGCAAGTAAACCCAAAAACTGCAGATCACAAGTTAGATGAAAAAAATATGCTGCACAATTTGAGCATTCTAAAATATAAACATTTGGAATTATGTTGATTGAATCTAGAAATTGTTGTTATATTGTTGGAATCTAGTTGATTGATCACAAACATATAAGCGCAATCATTCAAAACTGCATCACTGAGATATATGATTTTGGGACTGCAATTGTAGTTTTGTGTGAAATTTTGGTTATCCAGAATACACACTCAATTTTCTAATATTTCTGTATCGCGAAATATTGCGCACTACTATACTTTTCCTTGCTATAATACAAAACAGGATGTCAATTTTCGATGTGTAAAAAAAATCGACTTTCGGGAAATTGATTTCGATTTTTCGACATCAATTTTCGAAGGAGGAAAAAATCGATTAACCATGTCATGACGAATACATTTGAGGAGTTTTTACAATTGTATGTGGTACTGTCCGTCTCAAACCTCTATTGAAAATGATTTAATTATCATGTTCGAAACAAACTCGAAATGACGTTTACTGTTTATATTTTTTTGAAATGTGCCATTACGTTTGACATAAATTTTACTGTGTGCATTTCTGATTAATGGAACGAAAACTCAATCAGTTCTATATTGTGAAACTCCGGCTAATTTATATCAAGCATTTAAACTGACATTTCTGTTTAAAACATGATGATGCGCTTTTAAATTTTCAAAAATAAGTAATTTTTCCAAATTTGTACTTCTAAAAACTATTTCTATATCCTAATATGTTGTTCATTAAATTATGCTTTTTTAAAATTTGTAATAAAGATTAATTTTAGCGGCAGATCTGTTCACCCTTCATTTGGTCACTATCTAAATTTTGAGGTCACGATCTAAATTTCTATTTTCAGAGGTTTCGAGCTTGATCGAACTTATCGAATTTCCGACCAACTTTTGATTCTGATCAAACATTCGTGCCATCTAGAATCAGTCTACCTATTGGATTCGGTGGCGTCTTCAAGAAATGCCATAGATATTTTAGATTGATAAGCCTTCTGATTGATTTCATAGTGTTAATGAGTTGAATCCATGTTTTCTCTTTTTAGTTCATATGTTTTTGTAATTACAGAGTGTTTCTAACTTTTTACCTTTACAAATATTCTTCATTTTTATATCGTATTTTATTTTTCATTGACGTATCTTGTTTTTAATTTATAATAAAAAATTATTTTTGACTGCCGATCGATTCATTCGTTATTTGATTACAAACGTAATTTAAAATAATTAGAAATAAATATTTAATCCCCCAAACTTTTGCATTCTATTGTATTGATAGGAGAAATTTCCAACTTACTCCAGTTTGAACTCGATAGATGGTGCTTTAATTATTCCTTATGATGACGTTACATTATGACCAAACGTGGTAGGCATATATAGCTTGAAACGCGGTAAAATTAAATTTATTCTAACGAAGTGCACTTGCATTTAAAAGTTATTTGCTTCACGCTATCTTTATTGAAGAAAAAAATACTTGCTGAAAATCCATTTCCTTTCAATTAGTGAAACCAAAGAATTGGTTGTTCGAATACTCGTTATCTAAAATATTAAAGACATGATTATTATTTCGACTTGGGAATAATATTTTATGGCAAGAAATATCCATTCGTTCTTGATTTTCTTCATACAATTTATCGAAAAACCATTCATCTCACATTATGTAGAAATTATCCAGATTGTATTAAAGCATTAAATATTCGAAAATGTATTTCAAAGATCACCAAATCTCACTCTTGTAGATATAACTTCTTCCAGAAGAAATTCTTATGGGTAGTACCACTGATTGATAATTTTGTGGCGGAAATGTCGTACAACCCCTTACTTGGCAACGAAGCCTGGTTACATCCATCTTTCCGGCTTCTTTTTTCCTTTGCTTATTCATTTTGTGCACTTTTATAACTTGTATTTCTGATTTCATCGGCATTTCAGGTGAAAACAGTATCTTTTTCTCTTAATTGCTCGATACCGTTCATTTAATCCCGTGATGAGCGATTAATGCGTAAATTACCCTGTTTCACGTTTTATTTGCACTTTTACTATAGATTTACTATTTGTGCATCTGAGGAAGCACATTTGGCATGATTAATCAATTAAGAGGGGATGGTGAAATAAAGGATAGACAAGAGGTAGAATATATATATATTGAACTATCACTTTGTACTAGTTTGAAATTAGGATGATGAATAGATTTTTGATGTGAAGAAATTAAAGGATATCCTTTTTTTCATTAAATTACTGTTTACATTCATCGAATAATCTCGAAATTATTATCAAAGTTTTATTTAACGAATGACCTGTTACTTGTAATGGGTTGTACTTTGTCAGAGATTTTTGCACGGATCATTGTGGTATCTACATATGATGCTACCAGCATATGCGTTAAAACTTGTTAATAAATGAGTAAAAGTTTAATTTGACAAGAAAGAAAAAAGATAGTCTGTCATTTGATTGGAGTAATTTTTCGTACACAATTCAGATGCCTATTGCATTAGGTAAAACATATCAATCCCTTTTTCAGAATGAAAGCAAGCATTTGAATTTTTATAAAATAAACGAACTACAGCGGAAATTCCATTCTTTCATAGAGTCCCGTCCTTTGGTGAAAATGAGCTAATTACATTCTCTAAATTGATTGAGATCCTCCTGAGCAAGCAATTTTGGAGGAAGCGACTTGATTTCTTTTCTGATCGACGATTAGCGGAATTGTTCCTGGCAGTGAATTTTCTGATTGTTTCGGTATGACATTTTTGACAGCGTTTAAAAAGGAGCCTTTCTTATTTGTTATGCCCTTCACTCTTGTGCCAAAGGGGAGAATGGTTGGCGTTCTTTTGAACCCCGCAGATTTTTCCCTGCCATCTAAAGAAAAAAGAGAAATGAAACTGGTTCGCAAGCCAACTCATTTGGAAACCTGTTCCTGGTGACCCCTCCCACTTGCCAGGTGAGGGTTTCTCTTCAGGTTTTATTAATGACGCAATTAATAGGATTTCCCTTGGCAGGAATGAGATTGAAATTGTTCAAATGGAACCCTGCTCATTGATAGACAATTGCGAAGCTGGTGGATTCTCCCTAAAAGTTAGAAACCGCTGCACCTAAAACAGACAGAAAAAACGAATATTTTTAAGTCAAAAAGGGCAGAGCGGATTGATTTGTAATATTATTTTTAGTCAATAACACGTAACCAATAAAAAATAAGCATTTTGTTAAATATTATATAATGTGCACAACAAACAGAAGCAATAACAAAACCACACATTTTTTAGTTTTGATTTTGAATGGACAAAAATAGATTTGAATTAGAAATGATATTTTAACATTAATTTAATGGGAAATTCCAAAGAATCAGATCGATTTAGTCAAGTCCCACTATATATTTAGATTGTTTTAATCTTTATTTTGTTTTTCTAGGAACTATTGAAACGATACGAATTATTTTTGTCGACCAAAATAACATACAAAAGGCATTAAGAGAAAAGACTGCATGTCTACCATTACAGATTTTGAAATGCATATATCCAGCATTCAAATTAGAATGATCAAAGTTGTTTCAATGAATGCTAAACACTTACTCCTCGAAAACATTTTTTTTTTAATTATTGTTTCAAATAAAGCCATCCCTTCATGAAGACAGTGAGTACATCTTCCGAATGACATTAGATTTGCATTTCAGATCTCATTATTACAAATGATTTCATTTGTTACATTCTCTCACTAGAGAAAGAAATCATTAGTACATTCTTTCAGCTTTAATCCAAAATGTGTTTATTGTCAATCATTTCAATTCGATATTTTTTCCCTTATTTATACCATTGCAAATAATATTTCCCCGCCTTTGTTGTGCATGTCCTACGTTTACGTTAGTTTAAAACAGGGATGAGCGAACTCCGGCCCGCGGATATAATTTGAATTTGCCGGTCAAAGGCAAATATTCATATATTATATATCCATCTCCTTTTCTACTTTGTTTGAATATTATATTTTTTCTTCTTTTTTTTCAATGAGCTGGCAATCTGTTTACATTCTCTATTTTTGTTCTACAAAACATAAATCGAAGGAAATAGCAAACACAGGCAGTTTTCAATCGGTAAAGTGTTAAAAGCGGAAGTTATTTGTTAGTTATAGCTGTAGATTGGCGCCAACAAGTGTTATCTTTTTCTTGTGGAGCAGACATATGGGAATTCAATATAGGTGAATTAGACCTCACATGTGACAGACTGCGCATTTTAAGCTCCATCTAGCGGCTTTCTTTTTCTAATATTATTGATTGCGTGTTGAAAGATTGTGGACATATAGCGTCATTGTGAATAGTGGTAAAATTATTAAAAGTATAGCGTAGCTAGTGCTTGTTTGGGTTATTCGTAAAATATTTCAACCCCAAAACGGCTACTAAAAACGTTAAGTTGATTCAGAGTGCCACGCTTTTAATGATGAATGGACATGGAATTTTTTTTTTCAGTTGTAAAAGATAAACCAGTATGTCTTATCTGCAATGAAGCTGTAGCAGTCTTCAAAGAATATAACGTTTGCCCATCCCTGGTTTAAAATAAGAGTTATTGTTTTAATCACTTTATTTCTTCACTGCCGAATTTGAGTTTTTCTATTTGAACTAAAACCAGCACATATAGATTGTTTTCAATATTGAGCAGCTTAAAAATAGCGATCACCTGTCGTAACTGCTTCGGACATTTTAATACTTTAAAATTAAAAATTTCAAAAAATATTGAAATTTATTCTATATATAATATTATATTGTTGTACAGAAATAAGCAAAAGTATGTTTATGCATAATATTATGACGTTCAATTTTTATATCTATGCACTAAAAGAATTTTGCAATTGTAGATCATTTGAAAAAAAAAATCGTGTTTTAAGAATTATGAAACATTTGATATACTTTTTGAAGTGCTAATTGACATTTCAGAGAAATGTCCTATGAGCCGATTTTTCTTAAGGCGAGAGTGAAACCTCTCCTTTTGATGGACTCATAAATGACGCTTCTGTGTCAAATTTTGATGAAAAGCTGGTTTCAATCAATGCTCGAAATTGAGAAATCCATTTTTACTTTCTCATATACCAAGTGAAGAGAAACTACTGTCATCGTCAAACTCGAACCGATGATTTTCCCGAAATTTCAGACCTCATTTCATTCAAAAAAAAACAAAAAAAAACCTGGCTTAATTTGTATTAAATTTTTAGTCCAATCCATTTCAAGGAAATCTAATAGCTCGTCTGCTCGAATATAAAGCGAAGAAAACTGAAGGGATAAAATTCGGTAAATTGATTTAAAATATATCGTGTAAAGAATTTTGGGGACCAAGGGTTCTCGGCTTCGGACCCATTTCCACCGAAGAACCGTCGCTTAAGCGGGTCTAGTGCATGCTTAATCCATTGGGGTGAAACGCCCTCCCACTGGTGGGGGGAGCCAGCTCATGAGTCTTCCTCGTCATCTGATCTCGCCCCAAAAGCGCGAAGTCCGCTCCAAAACAGCCCTAGTGTTCTTTTCATACGGGACGTTAGTATAACTAAACTAACTAAATTTGAGCCGAATCCAACTAGGGGCCGTTCATCTGTCGGTCGATACATTCGGAACCATGTAAACGAGTCAAGTCAGAAATGCAATGGCTTAAGTGTATCATATTTGGCATGCTATTTTGTGATTACAATTGTCAAATTTTGGTTTAAATTAGCATTTGAAACACGAATTCGATTTTCGGATATCATTAACTGCTTGCCAGAGATAAATCAGGGGCCACACGATAGATTAAAAAAATACTAAATTGATTAAGTTCTAAAGGTTCAGATTTTATTACACCAAAGACATCCTGTGACTCACCCAAGGGGGTCATTATTATGCGATAGGGTAAGGTGAGCTGGTTAGGACTTACGAAAAAAGGCTTGCTAATTGAAATTTAGTTTTTGATCTGAGTCGATATTTACTTGAAAAGCTCCGATATATTACATTTCAATGCATCGTACAGACCAAATAAGAGAGTAGAATTTTAGACAATTCGTTTATTTACAATGGAACAAATTATTCTAGTCTAGGTTAAAAAGTTGCTATTTACACAACATTTGAAGGTTGACGGTCTATCGTGAAAACTGTTAGGATACAAAAAGACACTAACACAAGGATGTTAGTCAGCACGTCTATCAGGATGGTGCCGTCAAAAGCCGCCATCCAAAACCCACCTTTTTTCTCTTCAAAGCAAGACCCGCCCTTTATCTCGGTCCCTATTTCCATTTGTCCACGTCAGTTCTCCATCGGTCAATCGACTAGCAGAAATTTCACTCAATTGTGGCACCAGTCTTCCGTCCATCAATGATGCCTCCTAGCAATTACCCGCTCTGGAACACTGTCAATGACATTCCTTCACAAAGGGACCACCCTGCATCCAGGTGTTCCCCACGTGTGGGTGAATGCGAACCAGTCGGCGATAAGGAGATCCCCCATTTCGAAATCTGGTGGCTTTTAACAATGGAGGGCGTTAACAGATCGTGAGCAGCTGTCTCGAAATGTCACTTCTTGTGAATGGAATAGGGGAAAGTTACATCATTCATGACTGCATTAAAGGAAGGGTTTTTCGAAAGTATAAAGCACCTAGGTATTTTTTAAAAATTAAAGCAAAACTAAAATCCACCTTATTGTTAGAAAGAGAACAATCCCATTGATTGAAAAATTATCAAATTTGTACAGCAATTAAATGTTTATCCTAGATTAAAGAGTATTAATAAAAAGCAAAGTTTTTTTTTGCTGCGCGAATATTCTTTCAAACTTTTTGGCGCATCATCATCATCATTATTATTATTAAAGTTATTTCTATTATTGCTATCCACGATATTTAATTCTTGTTGTCGCGCATATTTATTTCGGAATATATTCATGGTCGTTTCAATCCAAATAATAGGCAGGTTAAAATTTCAGTGGCCGAAAAATAGACACCCTTTTTCTCTGCAATCAAAGAACAAGAAACTCGCTACTCTTTACCAAAAAAAAAAAGGTTTTAATCCAAATGAAATACGATTAGCGAACACAATTTACGACTCTAACTCAAAGGATGATGATACACACACACATTCGCTTGCACAGCCCCTTTTTACTGGAGGAGACATTCCAACACCTCACACAAACCTGGGACGCCCAGATCCCGGGAAAGTCACGATACCCCTCTATCACGACGCCGGCGCCTAAATCAAACAGACCAACAAATCTTTCTATTTTATGTAGACAGTTGAAAGGTGGTTTACGATTAAATGTCTCTTAAACATTTCTTTTGATTTAAAAAGACCATGATTATATTATAAAGTAGTTTTTATTTTTACTATATGTAATTTAAAACTTTATGTATAATAGTATAAATGATACACAGTTGTTGAAAGCAAATTCGATATTGAAACCAGAAGCGGGAATATTTCCCCGATATAATATTTCAACTGTATATTTTCAATTTTAGACCGTTACTAATCCTTGAAGCAATGCCGATTAAAATGTCGTTTGCTGTAAGGGTTGCGCAGAAAACATCGCCAAAACATAGACAATATTTCAATGAACAAAGGCTTTAAATAATTCGTGTCATGACAAATTTTTTGGACTACTGCGAAACATTTCTAATATTCTAAAATGATTCTATGGCATTGTGCGGCATTTAATAAATATTTCATTCTATCCCAGTGAAGGCCTTCGCTAAGATTCTACGACGTTTGTCGAGTACCAGTCATTCTCGCATCGCTGCAATGTATTAGAATAATCTGTTTTATGAATTAAAAAAGGAAACAGATATTCATTCTGGAAGCAGAAGATAATAAGCGTATTACAAATTCTAAACAACACTCAGTGACAAAAAAAAAAAAAAAAAAAAAAAAGCAGAAAGGGTGGGGGGGAAACGATTCAAGTGGTGAAAAAGTGGAGGCGGGAAAAATTTTGCTGTTTCTTGAATTCTTGTTGGTATTGATTCTTAATGAAATATAAGAAAGTTTTAAAAAAGAAAATAAATAAAATTGTCGCAATACACCATAAATAACATGATAAAATTTCCTGAAATTTGATATTCCTCAACTAATGAGGATGTAACAAATCAGTTCATTTATTCTTATTTCACATACATTTTCAGTTCAACACTTTGACTACTTTAGTTAAACATCTTCAAAACGAATTATACATTCATTCAAACACTTTTTAAGATGTAACAGATTATTAAATTTATCAACGAATTATGTATTAATTTTTTATAATTACCCTGTTTTCTAAATGTTTATTTTAAAAATAAATTTAGATTCTAATTCAACTATTTTGATCTCTTATTTAGCTCGTTTTTTTTCTTTGTATGGAGCTCCTTTCTCTAGAGTTGTTCAAATTGCACACAACAGCCTTTTTTTTTTTTTTTTTTTTTTGCACATGGTTACCTTGTCATTGAATCTTTGAGAGAGGATTTTTGGAACTGTCATTGAGAAGGAGCTAGATTTTTCATAGTAAAATTTGGGCGCGATATCTCAAAAATGCAAGGAGTTAGATTAATGATATTTATCTGGGTGTTGTACCATCAGTTAAAGTTGTAGATCATATTTGGGATCGGATCCTACAACCATCTATTGATCTGAATATTTGTGAGGATGTAATTATTTGAAAACACAGCTACTTCAATAATTAAATGTAGGTATGTAGTCTTGTGAGGTGTATGTGCACGATTCAAGGATTGATTAAGAGAAGGGCATATTAAAGCATACTAGAACATTCGTGTAATTACATCGGAGTACTGTAGTGGAAGAAAAATATTTCCTCTATATTTGAAAAATAGTTTTATCCCTCGTGCCAAGAATTATTCATCATATGTAACTGATTGTGAGATTCAGGTGATACTATCGCTCCTCAGGAGATTCATTCTGTCACCGCAATTCAGTTACAGTGCGATTTAAAGAAAGACGGTTATTTCGCTCCTCAAAAGACCCTCCTTCTCCAAGTGTGGACATTCTTTATCTGATATTCGCTAACCGAACGTTTCTTTCCTCTTCATTTTCATTATCGCTCAACAAACGAAACTTTTTAGCATTTAATGTGATTTGACCAAGGTTGGGTTTCCTTTCTTTGGCGTAATGAGATTTGAATCGCTTTTTAAGGGTGCCGTATACACGCCACCTACAATTTTCAAGCGGAATGTTATGGTATGGAGAAAATACTTCGATCTTTTCCCGTTAGATATTGCGGTTTCTTTTTTATGAAATCAACTGCAATTGGTAGAATGAATATAAACACAGGCTTCTGCTTAAGGATTTTTTTTCTCGGACTTCTCAAAGTATTTTTTAAATATTCATTAAAATATCATATAATTTCAACTGCGCCATTTAAACATTTTTTTAGAAAAAAATCTATCATAAATAAAATAAAAGTAGCAAATATGAAACATCCGTTTGGGCATCCTCTTTCCGATGCATATTAAATTTTTAAAAAAATTTGTAAAAACAGTATTTTAGATCTAAATTGCAAAAATAATTTGCACTTCTCCCCCACTGCTCCTTTAACTCCACCCATTCGCGGAGGAATGCACTATAACCCCTCCATTTACCCTCTCATTGTTTGTGAGTTATCTTATCTGGTCTTTACTACACCTTCACCTCAACATTTTCTTTCTGATTTTTTTTTTTTTTTCGTTTTCCATCACAGCTGTGGTCATCTGCACAGGGGTGTACTGATTGGCGATGATGGGATTGTTAAAGTAAAATACCCAGCATTATGCAGAAATATTTCTCCAAATGAAGCAAAAAATAAATACATATCCCTTTTGAAAATTAAACAAATATGGGAAAACAACTGTAAATAGGAACCAAAAGTATTATTTTCAAGTGCAGGGTCAACTGCCTATAACGCAAAAATGCTTTTGTATATTTTCGATGTGGACGGAGAAGGGCCAGGAAAGAGAAAAAATAACTGGTGATGTTACCTTTTGGCAACAAAAAATGGAGAAAAATTGAGCTTCCTTTATTTTAACTGTTTATTGCCAGAACTTGTTGGTCCAAGATCGAAGAAAGATCGGTATCTGTCTACTATTATAGAGGCCCAAAAGCAAAAAAAGGATAAAACACATTTAAATAAAACCCTTTCAAACAAATATGAATGTTTTCAAAGTTTTTTGTTCTCCGCACACTTTTATAACTATATTTTTTTCTATTTTTTTTATAACTCATTGCTATTCTTTCTACGATTTTTATCAATGTTTCATACATTTGATCTTGTACATAACGTTCATCTTATTTATTTATTTTGCAATAAATAATAATAAATTTTATTCTTAATGGAAAAATTATATTGCTTTTATCAGAAAAATAATGACTGGAATTAAATTAATTTAAAGGGAAATAAGATATAAAACAAATCTATATCCTCTTTTATTTAATAATATTTGAATATTCTCATATTTCTGAATACGTGTGATCTATATTCATAAAATGAAATGTTTATATATTACATTAGTTCCCTAACCAATATCTTTATAATTTTTTTAAAAAAAACCCGTCTAAAATCGTTGCTCTTTCGCTTTTTAGTGATTAATACAATTTAATAGCGTTATTTTATGTTTCTGGTTCTAATTTTAATAATATTTATTAAGTTACGGGCAATTTCGTGCAAGTACTGCTAATTACATTAGTGGTTTCAGAATTATTTTAGAAATAAATAACGCTTTTATAGAAAAATGTTCATGCATCGTTATCATTAAATTAAAATTTCAACAGCAACATGACAACAAAGTAAAATGTTTTTTTTAAATGTATATTAGCATTTCTGTAACCATATATTTTACTTTTGATCTTTCAATTTATTCTTGTATCTACATTGGTTATATTTGGGTAATGAGAAAATAATTGCTTAATGGAACAAAGAAAAACCAAAAATTAGGAGCAGCTTCCAAGTTATTTTAAAATGCTCATTTTGATTCATTAAAAATAAAGGGAAATTTTGGCGTTTTAAGGGATAATTTTCGAAAATATTTCAGCACAAAAGTTTTTTCACCATTTTTAAATTCAGTGAATAACCTTATTAATAAAGTCACCTTTTGCTGCACAATTTTTTTTCTTCGTATTTTTAAACTATTTAAAAAAATATTGTTAATGTATTTTACTTCAATATATTTAAATGTTGAAATGAAACCCAATTCTCTTTCATTGTTGCTACTAATATTACTTTTGAAATTATTATTATTACGTTGATGATGAAATTTTGAAAAAATGGTTTATTTTTGCATTATGTATAGATTTCGATATAAAAATATGCTTTTAACATACTTTTTAAAACTTATACTTACAATTAAGGTTTCATAAATACGCAAAAGTGAAATTTTTATAAAGTGTATCCATTTTTTAAATCCCGTGACTCTTTAATGTAATAAATTATTGGATGTATAAGAATCAATGATAGTGAAATTAATTATATTAGATGAGAATATAATCTGTAATGATCTGCATGATCAATGCAGAATGAGAAAGTTTTTGCATTAATTAAACTTTAAATACTATCGTTTTTCAAATTCTCGTTTTTGTGAGATTACTGAAAATTAGAAAGAAGCCTTGGACAAAATGTGGAACAGCATAAGTTTTTAAAAACTAGTAGTAAATGTTGCATGCTTATAGAATTTGAAGTTAAATATGCTCTTGTGAGTAAGCGTCAATCCTAAAACTTCTTGCGAGTAAATTTTAAATTTGGATTATAAAAATTAACGAAACTACTAACTAAGTTAACTAAATCACTTCTTTCGCAAAAACTTGTTATTCAAAATATGACAGAGAAATAATGTTTTTTAATGTCACATTATATTTTGCAACTATTTCTCTTCCAATTCATCAGTAATCATAATTTCCATTCGGAGCGAAGCAACATTCCTACCATATTATTTAATTGAATCACACTAAACTGTTTTTTGAAATTTTAGTTACTTACAAATTTAATACTAAAAAATATTTAGAAAAAAAACTCATGATAAATCTTCAGAAATGCGGAAAAGTTTTGACTTATTCCGGATGTCAGAGAAAGAAAGGTTTGCGGTTACTTTATTCTTTTCTTTGTTAAATATAGGTGACCGTATTATATATATTGTGAAATATATAAAAAAAGAACTCTATAGAAATTATAATTAATTTTTAAACAAACTTTAACCCTTTTTTTCATTTTTATATCACACACACATATATATATAACTATATATAGATATATATACACACACTGATGAAAAAAAAACCAACACTAGGAAGGAGCTGTGCTAGATAAACGAAATTTGGTAGGCTTGTTTATACATCTGAAAGATGACGTCGATTCAAATTTCGAGCTACGCGCGTAAGTGTGGCGCTAGTAGCGACACTATGAACATGCAAATGAGGTTTGCTTTAAATAAGCGCTGTAAGGATCGTGGTCGTTATTTACAGTTGAGATTTGACGTAGTGGGTTAATGTTAGTCAAGGATGCCTCTGAGAAGACGAGGAAGCCATTATCAACAGCTCACTGAGTTAGAACGAGGTCGTATTGCAGGGCTACGAGAAGGTGGGTTTTCTTTCCGCGATATTGCTGAAAGACTTGGCAGGAATGTATCCACTGTGCATGAGTATTGGCTGCAGTGGTCAAGGGAAGGTACTGCCTCAAGAAGACCAGGTTCCGGGCGGCCACGTGGTACTACTGAGAGGGAAGACCGTCGTATTCGGCGTATGGCTGTGGTTAATCGTACTGCGTCTGCTGCTGAAATTCGAGCTGCAGTTGGCACCACAGTGACATAACAAACTGTTACAAATCAGTTACTTCAAGGACAGCTCCGAGCCAGACGCCCTGTACAGTGCATTCCACTGACTCCAAACCACTGCCGTTTGCGACGTGAGTGGTGTCAAGCTAGAGCTCATTGGAGGACGGAGTGGAGATCTGTTGTGTTTTCTGATGAAAGCCGGTTCTGCCTTGGTCGCAGTGACAGCCGTTTGTTGGTTAGAAGGAGTCCAGGTGAACGCCTGCTAGTGACCTGTCTGTGGCCTAGACACACAGGGCCTACTCCTGGAGTTATGGTTTGGGGAGCAATTTCGTATGACAGCAGGAGCACTTTTGTGGTTATCCCACGCACCCTGACTGCAAATTTGTACGTCAGTCTAGTGATACAACCTGTGTTGCTGCAATTCATGAACAGCATTCAAGGGGGTGTTTTCCAACAGGATAACGCTCGCCCTCATACCGCTGTTGTAACCCAACATGCTCTACAGAGTGTCGACATGTTGCCTTGGCCTGCTAGATCACCAGATCTTTCACCAGATCTCCAAGGCATGCAGGTTTTTATGCTTGCATTCAAAATTCTGGCGGTTACACCTGTTACTAATGTACCAACATTTCACATTTGAAATGGCTCTACCTGTGATTTTGAATCTTTAATCAATTAAATATGTTACCTAGACAAATTTATTCCTAAAATTTCATTACTGTACAATAATTTTTTCTTGGTGTTGGGATTTTTTTTTTCCATCAGTATATATATATATATAAAGTAAACATTATTGCAAAGCCAAGATGAATTTTTATTTTGAAACAATCCAGAGCCAGGAGACACTTTGTCTAATATATGCAATTTATTTAATTATTTTTTCTTCCAGTTTATGCAACTTATCATATTCATTTGGTTATGTTCCACGGTTAGAAAAGCTTAGTAATAGCATTTATCGTAACATTATTTTAAAATTATTCATCTTTTCTTTTTAATGTGATACAAATGAGTCATTTATTTAAAATTTAGGATATTCTCGTTTTTGCGAAATTCAGCAGATATTAGAATCCCAGCTACGTAGAAATACCAGGTCATATCAAATACGCAGCATTTGAAAATTTTAATTTAATTTTGTTCGTTTGCTTTCACATTTAATCTTATTTAATACTTTTAAATAAATAATTTACGTACAATTTTTTTTAAAATTAGGGACATTTTATCTAAATTCACTGTTAGTACTAAATCTGTTGAGAGAAAGGATTGAGCCCATTCTTTAGGGATGAGTTTGAGGTCTTACATTTACATAGGCCCATAGATCTTCCCCAATTCCCTTGGATTAAAAAATTAGCAATCACATTTCTTGCAAAAAAATGAAGTCTTGCTAAACGAAATACTATAAATATTAAATTATTCAATTACTCCTTCTAAATTACCGGATTCTCTAATCTTAATTAACAGAATTATGAACAATTAAATGTCCCAAAACCGAAGTACTTCAATAACTAATCAGTGATGTGTTCTATGTTCCATGAGTCCTTCTAACAATCACGTGACCCTCGGTACAATTTTGCGTGCAACTCAAAATGTATATTTTCCAAATAAGTTTGGGTGGCTCACCAAACCCCTCTCGCGATGTACAAAGACAGTGTCGGTTTTCGGAAGACCTCTTCAAACAGTAAGTTTTCAGTTAGGGAAAGTTTTATTAAGGGAAACTTCAAATAGTAAGGGAAAGTTTTATTGGGGCAAATTGGTATGTCGGTTGATCTTCTTAATGTCACACTCCCACACATCAATATCTCTTGGGGACTAGGGTCTCTTCTAATTTCTCTTCTTTCTTTGTTGGGCGTTATTCGGCTTGTCAATCAAACCTCCTTTCGTTAGTTTGGTCACCGCCTTATCCCCCCCCCATCGATAGGTGCCGCTTTCGTCGACATCGGGTTTCGTTCTCTGTATATTGCACTCTTAAGATTAGATGTCAACAAAGAAGCAAGACAGCTCTTGCTATTTGCACATGCGCAGTTAGAGGTTTTCGGGCCTGCGCGGAATAATTAGAATCGCAATTATAAAACTCATTTTTTATTTTGATATGACTTTGATGTACTAAACTCATCCTCAATAGATGCTCTACCAAATGGTATAAATATCTCCACTATCATTTAACGACTTCTCGAGTTTTTGTGGACGCTTTCAGAAGACTTCAGTTTTTTGTCTACTTCTCGAGTTTCCTTAAGAAGACTTCATTTTATTCTCTGTATAGTCATACCTCTTTGTTGTTCCCTTCTTTTATTTGTGTAATAAATGAGATCAACCTCTCTGCGCATCCCTGCACAGTTCGAGTTGAGCAACAATCCTTTCGAAAGAAATGAGCTCTGAATGTTTTGGAGATCTCCCTCGGCAAGGAGCGGTCCAGGAATGGGTAATCTTTCATTTCAAGACTTAGTGTTATTATCTATGGTCTATTCCTTCAGTCCAAGAAAATATCACTTGCTAGCCTGGATCCCAGTATTGATTTGTTTAATCAAGTATCAATCGACCAATAGGTTGCGAATGTATTAAGTTCTGTTTGCCTGTAATTGGAACTTATTCGATGTCAAAACCCAACACTATTCTCATTTTTTATTGTTTTCTTACATCTGTACTTTGTGTCTTCAGAGATAGTGAAGGAATCACTAATAATCCTCAACAATAAAAAAAACATAAACATGAAGCTTAAATTGATTAGAAAAATATGCTGATAAGAGAAATTATTTTACTTTGTAGCGGTTTTAAATATTGATAATTATCAATATTCGGTTGAATTTAGTAGTGTTATAATTTTTTTTATGCATTAGAAAATCATTTTCTTTCATTTTTATTTTCTCCTTACATTTTTGGATTTTTTTACCATGTGGAAACATGATCCTGTTTTCATTAGAAGGTTTTTAATAATTGGAGCTTGAAATCGTGTTGGCAATGCTAATTGAAGCTCGAAACCGCGTAGGCAATGAATAAAGCATAAAGGCAATATTCATCAACATCTTTTAATCGCATATACTTTTTTACCAGTATTGTATTATTATTATAAGCTTCAATGAAAGCAGATGCGCTTTTAAAAGGTTAACCTGCTTTCACCAGTATTACTTTATTATTACGTTTGCTTCTTTAACAGTAGATGCGCTTTTAAAAGGTTGTCTTCGAATTATGACATCATAGCTGTTATTTTCATGGAATACAATTTTTTTCGGAGGAAATTAAGTAATTTAAATTGCATAATACGTTTAAAAAAGTTCCCTCGCGTATAATAACAGTTTTGATAAGAGTGTTTTCTCTTTCCCCCTGAAATATAACTTCAATGTTTCCCACTTATGAATGAATGAATGAAGGATTTGACTCTAAGTTTGTTCTAAGTAAGTTCTAAAAAATATAAAGATAAATTGATATGTTTATTGGTAAATAGTTTATCATTTGGAATTATCATTCACACATTATATTATGTATATTATAAAGAGAGAAGCCTATAGGGAAGCCTCGTGATTGTTTTAAACTGGTTAAACTTAGAAATAATGTAATAATGTTCTCACATGATAATTTGAAATTGGCGATCGTTGATTTCATTTTTTATATTTATTTAAAGTTTCTTTTACAAATGTGTTTATCTTTTTAAGTGTGCTCAAGAAATGCAGAAATTGTAATAGGAAGCATGAATTTTAACTTTAAATTTTAATTTAATAAATTAAAAAATTATCTACTTGAGATCAAAAATGCGCTAAGCAAATTATTGCTTGTGTATTGGACATAAAAAAACTAAAGAAGTTTGCGGTACCATGTTGGATGTATTCTTGCAATTCTGCCAGCGAGCTCTGTCATTTGTAGTTTCTGTCAATTTTTCTGCAGCTTCGATTTCTATCTCAAAACGCGCAAAAGAATTGTAATTAGCCAAATCAAAATTTCTGAATTTTGGCTGAACCAATAAATAAATAACGATCAAAAGTGAGCTGAACAACAGCAGCTTAGACTTCCATTCAAAAGAAATTCAAATCAAAAATTCTAAAATTAAGAGATTTTTAGATCTTAGTTTTTGAAGAATCAATTTGTTTCGTGATGTCAAGAAGAATCAATGTGTTTCGTGATGTCAAGAAGAATCAATGTGTTTCGCATATCGTTAGGGGCCGACCCAAAAAATTAGAGAAGGAATTAGAAGGCTCAGTGCTTGGTTGGAAGAAGGATATTCAGAAGATTTAATCATTTTCGATTCTGACATAACACTATAAGGACGTGGATAATAAAATGAATCACATTTTCGGGAAACATATTGCTAGTTCATGATATTATCTTTGTTGCTAGTTATTTTTAAAAAAGATAATTTGCGCAAAAAATTGCTTATGATTCTTTGGTTTCTCTCTTTCGTTTTTAATCTTCTACCGTGCTGCGCTCATTCTAAATGCAAAAGGTAGAGGCAAATGCAAACTCCACTCTAACAGAATCGAACAAACCCGACACTTTTTTCTCCATCTTGTAGCACTGCAGAGCTGACCTTGCAATCGGAAAATGAGAAGATGAATCAAATATATTTATGCATCTGCAATTTATTTATCTTTAAAGTCTTCGAAAAGAGATTTTTTCCTTGAACAGATGATACGCAATGTGCATTATGGAGGAGTTCATTTTTTGAGAGGCTCCATCAATGCTGATTTGAATGGAATGATCTGAAGGAATTTTTTTATGGACCATCTTTACTTCATTTTATAATAATGTGCAATATAGAATCATGAAAACAAATTTTATTGACAGCAAAAAAAGGTCTGACATAAGCATGTCAATAATCTCGCTAATTATTTTAACACGAAAATACATTTCTGATGCCGTTTCTGTTACAGTGTTAGGGATTTGCAATTGTAGCTTTCTCCCATTTTCAGGAATAAGATGAGTTGTAATGCTTGTTAAGCAATGTCATCATGCATTGGCTAATTGGATGACGTGCTTGCTTAGTAATATACAAAACTCTTGAGTCACTCTTATCGATTTCTAATTACTTCTAATCATTTTAAACGATCAAAAATTATATATGAATTGATGTTTAATTCCTAGGTACTAAGAATTTTGTTTATTTAACTTTGTTTTATGCTCTGACTATTTCCTTAAGTTGTTATTTTTAAAATAAATTAACTTATACAAATTGTATTGCAATCTTTCTGCATTGAATTTAAATTTTTTGTTTTAAAAAAGTTTTTTTAGCATTTTTATTGTTGAGGAATGCTCATCATCTTGAATGCAACATGCGAATTTTTATTTTTTATTACGATAGACTTGAATGAAAATGTTAAAAACAACGAGTAGAATAATCATCAAATAAAATGTGCGCTATAACTAACTACACCATTATTAAAATAATATGACATTACATTATAATAATAAATTCTTTTATGTATCATTAATAAATTATCTATTTCATTAGCATTTTTTTATACACATTGACAAGTTCTCGAAGAAGCACTCGTATTTGTATTAGAAAATGCACTTTTGTCTTTTTTGTGGCGCCATCTGTATTTACGTTTGAAGAATATTATTTTCCATTGTTGGCTTTTAAACATGTGGGGAAAATGAATCGTAGAGTTGATCTACGAATTTCCGATGACGTAGGATCGATTGGAAAGATGCTATCAACTCTTTCTTGGATGGGGGGG
>JAPMOQ010020853.1:3288633-3363993 GCA_026543055.1 Argiope trifasciata | reverse complement strand
AAAAAAAAAAGAAAGTAAGAACTGTCGAATTAATACAAATTTTGAATTTTAATTAACTTTGAGCTCCTATTAATTTGTAATTAAAAAGTACTATAGTACAATTTAAAATTATTTTTAAAAATTGAATGATAGAAAATGTCATATAATTTTCATGAATACAATGTTTTGTATTTCAAAAATAGATTTTAAAAATTAGTTTAAATCCAAATTAATTTTATTTATATTTTTTTTTGAAAATATTTTTAAACTAAGGAGACATTTTTAATTAATCTGAAAAAAGAGAGAGAGAGAGATTTTATGAAACATTTCTTTCTAAATGTTGTTTCCATCCAAAAGATGAGAATGTTTTCCATACAGAAAAAGAAAGATTTCCATTTCATCTCATATATATTATTCAATCAATTTACTCATTCAAATTCAGTTATCGTTTATCTTTAGAAGCATCTTTTTGAATACACTGGAACATGGCTAATTTGAATTTTTCTCTAGTGCCTTGAATTTCCTGTTAACGTGATGTCTTAATCAGAAGAGAAATGTTGCATTTTTTAACTGTTTTATTTCGTCAAAAACGTTCATACCTTGTGTCATCTAATGAACATTTATGAAATTTTTTAAATGACTCGAGGACTTAATCGCATGTCTTCATTACTTAACGCTGTAATCGGATTTCTCATTTTTGATATAAACAGCACTCTTTGTTTTTTTCGCATTCAAAGTGTTTTCTTTATTAAAATCGCTTATGAAATTAATTAGAAATAAATCAATTCTTACTTTGTAATAATTTATTTTTTATACGACTGAGGAAACTATAAATGACCTATATGGTCACGTGTTTGCATTTTCCCCCAGCTTTAGTTTCGGTTTTATTCTATTAATAAGCGTGGATTTCTTTTCAGTCTTGGACTCATTGATGCTGGGAAGTATCATAGAAGTTCTTCAAAAAAATCTCATTAGAGGTAGGACCTGGGTATTGCGAACAAGGAACATAACATCATTATCATTACATTCGGAGTAAAATTCTATTTAATTTTCTGGACTAAAAATCAAAATAGAATTTATTTTTAGGCGCTCTTGTGTCAATGGCCCTCTTTTGACATAATTTGATTCATGAATGAGCGCTTATTTAATCAAATTGTTTTCTTTCCGCTATCTATAATTTTCGACTTTTATCGTGTTCAAATGTAACAAAGTGTGTTTGAAACCTCTTCAAATTAATCAATTCTTTAAGTGTCCAAATGAATTTGTAAATAAGTGGTCAGATACGCCCATTTTGAACGCCACCTTTTCTCTAAAACCTTAGAAGTTAAGAGCCAGCTGAGGCAACTGATTTGAAACTAGGCGGTTTTAATATTTTATTTTTCAATCATTTGATGTGTCTACATAGACATGAATGTGTGAGAGATCGGAAAATATATTGACTTCAATGAAAACTCTGAAATTAATAAACAGCTAATCTAGGACATAAGAAAGTCGTCAGCTGATATAGGTGATAAGGAGACAAAATTTCTTATAAAAATAAATCTTATTAACGAACTCTTTAACACAATAGTTTAATAGCAAAATATTCTTTTAAAATAACTTGCTTGAAAGCATTCTATTAAGTCCAAACACAATGCAAGAATCGAATAGCCCTCAAGCTCTCCATTTCCCTGGACCAGTGATGGTTTGGAGAATGTCAAAAACCCTCTCTTCAAAATTCAGTTCTCTATTCTGTTCCCTAAGCACCAGTTACTATAAATGAAGTTTTGAAATGGGTATCCTTTTATAACTTTTTACTGAAAATAAAAGAATTGGGATAAAATCTATTTAATATAATCTTCAATTTTTTAATTAATCTTTTTATTGCAATTATAAAATTATAATCTCGCTCAAACTGAATAGTATTTCTCGTTTCATATTTTTTTCATTTCATGAATAGCTTTCTTCTCTAGAGCGCTGTCGCATCCTTGAAATGAATTGCATTTTTTATCGAATTTGTTTGCTTTTCAAATCTAAAAGTCTCCTTGGGAGTTGGGAGTTGGGAGAAGGAATAAATCAACAAGAGATTGGTGATACAAATGGTTGACCAACCTCTTCTTCATCTCAATTTAAAGGTGGGGTCAATTATTACGCGTAAATAACGATAAGAGATACAAAATAATGTGTTTTCACTGGTGGAAAACATTGAGTGTAAAAATACAGATGTTTTTTTTATGCTGAATTTCAATAGTCCTCTTGCAAGGAAACACAGTTCGAGCAATAATTCACGGCCGACTTAAGGCTGAATTAAGTTGTAAAGCAAAAAACTATATATTTCTAATGTTTACTTTATGGTGGAGATTCCCGAAGCTAATACTTTTCGACGATTATACTTCACTAACATGTGGTACACTGAGAGATGAGCAGTTATTACGCCTCCTAATTCTGTGAATCATCTGAATTCACATTATTGCATAATGTGCACACCGTTCTTTTCACCCCTTTTATGGCGAAATAAATGCCTCCCAGTGCATGTGCAAAAGCCCAAAGCGTTTCTGAATCCGAGAATGTAATCATACTGCCTCGGCTAACATCTTCATCCAACCTGGAGAAAAAGGCACTGGGATTTCTTTGAGTACTGCGTCTTCTTGAGGTCAGAATTGTACATCTAACAGTCAACAGTATAAATAGGGTTTATACAAAAACCGACATTTTGTAAAACCGGTTTTAAAATTGAATATTTCCACAAAAAAAAGGTTTTAGCCAGTTTTCGAATTTTTGCCAAAAAAAAAAAATTAATATGATTTTTTAAAATTTAATTTATATAAAATAAAAAAAAACCGAACTCAATAGCAAAGTCAAAATACATAGTTAAAAAATTAAGGATTACATATACATATTATTTATACAAAATAACGAAAACTCAAACAAAAATTTCAAATAATATTTATACTATCTTCACTAGTTTCAATTTTTCCTAAGAAAATAGGTTTTTAAAAAACATAAAATTTCCACTGAATGGTGATTAAACCTTGTTTTTATTTCGGACGCCATTTTGGCTGAAATAGAAGATATTCGTTCACTAGCAACTAAGCTTGGTTTTATAGTTTTCATGGCATCAAATAACAAGTCTAAATTTTTTATTGTTTTATTGGTTGTCTCATATATTGAAAATTCAGCATTCAGTGTCTTTGGATTTGTAAGTTTTTCTTCGGGTTCTTCAAAAACTTACGAATTGTTCTTCCATGGCTTCTATTTAAAAAGTGTTACTCTGATGAGTAATTTTTTCGATTTGCTCTTCATCAGAATCGGAAAGATTCAAATTCATAAGAATTTTGAAATATTCTAGACAATAATTTTGGTTTTTGAAGCTGTAAAAAGTGCACTGGATTTCTTCGCTGAACAAGAAATGTTTTGTGGATATTGCTAATACAGCAAAAGAGTTGCTAATATTAATTGTCTTCTTTCTTGAATTCGTTCATCTAAAGCACATGATTTCAATCTTATTTCAGTGTTTAAATACTTCAATTCATTTAACAGAAATTTAAATGCACCTTCATTTGTTGATAAATTGGCGTCTTGTCGCCCTAAGCCTTCAGTTGCTAGACGAATAAATGCCAACCGTTAAAATACTATATATATATATATATATATATATATATATATATATATATATATATGATGAAGAGGAATATATGAACGCTCCGGAAAACCGGTATTCTTAATTTAAAAATCGGTTTTCAAATGTATCAAATTTATTTATCGGTTTTTTTAAAACCAGGTTTGAAAAACCATCAAATCCTAAGCGCAACGAAATGGTAATTCTTTGTTTTCGGAATAGGGAGAGAGCATTGGTTTCTACCGTAAAAAACCCGAACTCTGATTCTTATTTGAAGAACTGCGTGACTGAGCTAGTTAAAATCCCTGCTCCCACCGATATGTCGGTTACAGAAAGCAAAGCTGACTATGAGGTGTGGGGATTTCTTATTCCATGAAGCTAATAGAGGAAAAAAATCCATTCTTCTGCGACCAGTGACTAAGTTATGGGGATTTATTTTATTTATTTATTTATTATTAATCAGTCGTCTATAAGAAAACCTATAAAATGGTGTATAATTAAGTGCATACGGACTTGCCAGGTATAGATTCTTTTCACTAGGACAGTCATTGTGTCTGGTCATTTGTTGCTTTGCAGGTGTGGGAATACAGTTGTGTGTCTGTCTATCATGTCTTCAAGAGAGAAGAATGTCAAAACATCCAGATACTAAACTTTTTTTTTCCCTTATGAAGAGTCATCCATTAACGATCAATCACCACCAACATTTGTCAGTAAGTGTCAAATTCAGGTGCATTTCCGTCTATGTTAGCTGTGATTTGATTGCACTAAAAAGGGGAGGGACACAAAGATTATTCTTTAACAGATACTCCTTCGATTGAGTTGAGATAATTGAAGAATTGTTGTTGAACAACTATTGTGTGCTAGAGAGCACAAGTTCACCAATGAGAAACCAGAGGTGGATATCTGATCCCAAGGGGAAAAAAATTCGAATGAGAGGAGAAAAGGCTTCGAATGAGAGAAATGATTTGTGAGAAGCTCCGTGATTCTGTGTTAGGGTCTACCAGATAAGAATCGGGGAGTCCTGGAGTAGCGTGTTAGAAGTTTTTTGAGCGGCTTATTCCCCGATTTGATCGAGGAACTAATTAGTGATTGAACTGTTACTTAATTTTTTTAAATAGCCTAGATGAAAACAGATTTTTTTTTTTTTTGTAAATATATAAGACTGTAAATAAAAGAATTATTTTTAACGCTTACGTGGTCGGTCTTGGTCAAGATGTTACAAAAGTTTGCTTGCAGAGAAATTGACTTCTTTTTATTGCTGTTTAAAGTATAAGTGAGTCTCAAATATTTTGTTAAGTTTGACTTTTAGATCAAGGGACTGTAAAAAATATATAGATTTTATGATAGTTTTAATATCATATTTATTGATTAAAATATACATTATAATTTCTAACGTCATTTGGAAATATTTATCCAATCCATATTATGTACCCTCGTTTTTAATGATTTAAAAATCAGCTATTGGGCTAGTATTAGAGAGAATACCTTATATATTATTCAACAATATGAATTATTTATTTCATTGACAATAAAGGAAAACGTTTATAATGTTTCATTTCTTGTCTAAAGGCATTTTTTGACTATTTTAATGACCCCTACTAAAAATAATTACTTAGCAATGTATGCATATGGTTTTTGAATGCAATATCAATTTATAAAAACAGTCAATTTATTTTTTTAAAAAAGCGCTCTAATATCATTTCAAATTATTTGGAAAGTTAGCAAATAGAAATATATCATTTTAATGAAACTGCAATTTAAATAAGAAGATTTTTTTATAAACAAGTATTTTGAAAGTCTTTTTAAGGAAGTACCATACATAGCTCGTTGGCTCTAATTTTAAAAATAGAAAGTTTGGTATAGGAAAATGTAAAAATCTAGTTGAAGACTGTATTTTAATATAATTACGTTCCATAAAATTAATTTCAAAAATCATCGTTTAAATCGTTTTAAAGATGAAAACTCGAGCAGAAGACTGATTGTGTCCCTTACTTTTTATTTATAAAAATTTTACAAATTACACAAAATACAAGGTGGCCAGAAATAAAACACCCCTACTCTGACCTCCATGGATATCGAACTACTCAGTGTAAAGGCTCAAAATTTTGTACACATACTATTCAAAATATGGGGAAACGGATTTCACGAAAAAAAATTAGTTCCTGAAATCACCGATAGGTGGCGCTGCACAACTGGAACTATGATCAAAAGACACAAATAATAATAAAAATTAAAATGTTTATGCGGAATGGAATGCTTCCATGCTTCCTTTTTAATTTTTCTGCCCCTTATGGAAAATAAAAATAGTAAAGAAGCTAGAACTCCCGTTGTAACTGCAATTTCATACTGTAACCAGAAAAATTTGCATAAAGCATGGTTAGAAGCCATGTTCTGGGTATAAAAGAAGTTAAAAGGTGGGGAATGTCATTCTTATTAGTGATGGCTGTCACGCTGCCAGAACGCGCTTTGCTTGTGAAGTTGTTTTACGAGAATAAAGGAAATGCTCCAGCAGCACTTCGAGAGTTTCGCCGACTTAAGGATTTGCGTAAGGGACCATTGCTTCCACAAGCTCTCAGGAGAATGATCGCTCGATTCGAGGAAACTGGACATCTTGGAGTTCAGCCTGGTCGAGGACGCAAACCGGTTCGTTCAGATGTCGTTGAAGATGTTGCCACCGGTATTGTTGAACAGTCAATGGATAATGTTTTAGGCTGCAGTAGTGCACGTGCAGTGTCACGACACTTGGGTGTTCCCTATAGCACAGTGTGGAACGTACTCAGAAAAATGGTGCATTGTTTCCCGTACAAAATCCGCCCTAATCAACAATTGCTGGCCACAGACAGGGAGATGCGACTGACCTTTGCATTGACATTTCTTGCTAGAGTTGAAGTGGATGCATCGTGGCCGTGGCAGATTCTGTGGAGCGATGAGGCCCATTTCCACCTCAGTGGAACAGTGAACACCCATAACTGTCGCATATGGGACACGACAAACCCCCGTACCTTCCAAGAGATTCCACTCCACTCACCGAAAGTTACAGTCTGGTGTGGATTCACAGCCACATTCATCCTTGGACCGTTCTTTTTCGAAGAGGTTACTTCCAATGGCCTTGAGACATGTACCGTGACGGCCAACAGGTACAAAAGGATGCTCGAAACATTTGTTGTACCCCATTTGCAGCAGCGCCAATGCCTTGACACCATTACTTTTATGCAAGATGGAGCACCTCCACACATTGGACTCCCAGTGCAACAGTTTCTTCGCCAACATTTCACCACTGACAGAATAATCAGTCGCGCGTTTCCGACAACTTGGCCATCTCGTTCACCGGATCTTAATAAGTGTGATTTTTGGCTTTGGGGACACTTAAAAAACCTTGTTTATCGAGAACGTCTGATAACCTTGGCAGATTTGAAAGAGAGTATCAGTCTGCATGTGAGAAGCATCTCAGATGACCAGTTACGATCCGCAGTTGAACAAGCTGTCCACAGACTTCACATTTTACATCTTCAGGAAGGGAACCATATTGAGCAGCATTCCCTGCATCGATAACGTCCTTGTTTCATGTATGCTTGGTACTTTCAAATAAAATGTGTTTAAAACGTGTTTTTGTGTCTTTTCAGCATACGTCCAGTGGTACAGCGCCACCTATCGGTGATTTCTGGAACTAAATTTTTTTTTCGTGAATTCCGTTTCCCCATTTTTTGAATAGTATGTCCACAAATTTTCAAGCCTTTACACTGAGTAGTTCGATATCCAGGGAGGTCAGAGTAGGGGTGTTTTATTTCTGGCCACCCGGTATTTTTTTAATTCAAAGATGTTATTAAGGGATGTAAGAAGTTCATTTTTAACTATAAAACTAAGAATGTGGACTTCAATACATGAAAATCTTTTGAATTTTTATGAAACTTGCATTTTTTTTTTCTATTGTGTAATGAAATGACCTAATTGTAGATCAGTAATGACCGATTTACAGTTAAAAGTTGTGAAACAATTACACTATATATTAAAAAAAAGTTTAATACAACAAAGATTTCATTTTCAAGCACAGCGCTCCCTTTTTTTTTTTTTTTTTTTTTTTGAAATCTGACATGAAATTGTCTAGAGTTTTTCTTAACCACTAAGCCTTCTTCTTTTTCTTTGTTCTGTTATTAATTTACTTAAGACTGCTTGCCTAAAAACCTGAAACTTAACTGATGATTTAAAATGAAAATTATAAGCTCATTCCATCTTTTAGAATGAATAAATATATCCAATTAATAGTTGTTTATTTTATCCCCCATCTTCTTTCATTATGGCTCAGATTTTATTGCTAACAATTTCTGCTTTTTGCGCTTTTCGTTTTTTACAGAAGTTGTTTGCTATATCTTTTCATTCAATTTATTGTAGAGCAATTCCAAAAGTTTCAAAACATTCATTGCTTTTTTGTTGGCTAATTGAAATTCTTGGTGAATGAAAGATACGACCTGTTTAGGTCATTTATATCAAGTCTGATTTCATATTCTTAACTCAACCCCCCGCGCAGAAACTCCGAATGCAAATGCTAGAATAGATAGTTGCTTCTCGTTTACTCGCTTTCATCATATTTTTGCGTTATATCTGCCTTTGCATATTATTTCGAAGCTTATTTTCAAACCCTAACGAATCGATTGGCTATATGATGGATGAAACTTGCCTAGGAAAAAAACCTTTTTTATCTACTGAAATTTCGTAAATTTTGAAAGAAACTTAATGTATCGCGGATGTGCTTTAAATGGGAAAAAAATAATTTTTTAGGTTCTTAATGACCCGAAAAAAAAGAGGGAAGCATTTTTTTTTTTTTTTTTTTTTTTTTTTTTTGTGATAGAAATGGAATACGAAAAGCGAAACAAGAGTTATTCTACACTTTCAATAGAGATTAGCAATTCTGCATTAGCGTTGAAGTTCACTGTAATGTTAATTCATTTACTTTTACTTATATGCCTTAACCTAATGGCACGAAAAGAATAAAACGGCTTTTGCGTTGAATAGAAATGCCCTTAAAATGCATTTAATGATTAATCATTATGAGAAGGAAATTTGCTGTGTGCAAATATATTTAATATGGATTTATAATTTTTTTTATTCGTGTTTGAGGGCTGTTAAAAATCAAGAAGATTCTAATCAATACTATGTTAATAAATAAATTTTCTTGTAAATTGAAATTTTGGGGATCAATTCAATGTAAATATGAAAAAACAATATCAAAGTATTTTTAACATTTCTTAAGCTAACGCTTGTTTACTTTCTTACTTGGCGTTTTTTTCTTGTCTTTAATATTTAAGAAAGTAATCGCGTGGCAAAACTCGAATTTTTGCCCGATGTTGAGTATACAATTAAATTCTGATGTTTGTTTTTGTCTGCTCCATGTATTTCACCAAAACAGTTCAACACTTTTATTGAAGTTACACATTTTTGATTCAAATAAGTCAAATATTTTTTAATGAACATTATACACTGAGGCGACAAAAGTCATAGAATACCTTCTAATAATATGCCGGTCCTCCTTTTGTCCTGCGAAGTGCAGCAACTTTTCGTGGCATGGGCACAATATGTCGTTGGAAGTCCTCTCTAGAGATATTGAGTCATGCTGCCTGCATAGACTCCCATTATAGCAAAAGCATTACCGATGTAAAATTTTATGCAGAGATTGACCGCTCAATGACTTTCTATAAATGTTTGATGAGGTTCATGTCAGGGAATCTAGGAGGCTAAATCATTCACTGAGGCCAGAATGTTTAAACTAATTGCAAATAGCTGTGACCCTGTGATATGGCGCATTCATAAAAATTGCATAATTTTTTGAATACATGAAGCTCATGAATAGCATAATTTTTTGGATACATGAATAGCATAATTGTTTGGATACATGAAGAAGTTGGATACAAGTGGTCTTCAAGTGTATATATTCTGAATATAAAACTTTCCAATCAATCATCGATTAAATTAAACCAGTGGATTTTGTCAATTTCATTTAAAAACGGCACACAGAATTATGGAGATGTTACTGTAGTGAGACTCACAAACGTCCCTCAACTTTTGTCAAATCTGACGCTATTAAGCCGCTTTTCGATGTCCTGTGGCCCTACAGACTTGCTCATAAGTCTGCCAACTGACCCATTAGATGACCATCCTTGCCTGTGGACGTCGGTCCGGAGTTTTCCGAAGATTGTCGGTAAACTCCGACAATCTTAGACCACAGGAAATCACAAGAGAGGGGAAAGTGTGCCTGTCTCCAGACGCGCACATGTCGTTGGAACGGAGCTTTAGATAATTTTTTAAATGTTGTAACTCTATTAGAACTGATCCTTATCAGTACACAACCGTCTTTTAATCAAGACCATTGATTGATAGTTTTATGTTCGGTACGGTAAAGTCATACAACCAGATTTGTTTTCCAGTTGTCCAACCAATAGGGAGAGGCGCTACTGGCTATATCCTGTTGTTAGTAAAGGCACTTGAGTAGAATTTCTGCCACCACAACGCATTAGAGACTAATTTCGCCGCACTGGCCTAATGGATACATATACTTAGTCACAAAAGTAAGTATGCAGAGTGTATTTGATGAAGTTCTATGAGAAAAAACAAACCTGCAATATTAGAGTTTTCAAATTAACTATTTATTACGATTACAGCAAAACCGAGCTTAATAACAAAATAAAAAGTAATCAATAATTATAAATATTTAATTAGTACGATGAGCTTAACTTAAAGCAGGATGTAATTTACATCATAAAAGTAAGTATGCAAACAAAAACAAAGACATTAGTATTGCAAATTTTACAATTTTTGAAAAAAAATTAGTAATTTGTTGGATAACCTTTGGCTTTTATAACAGCTTTCAATCTAGATGGCACTGAATTTACTAAATTTTGAGTGATAGAAGATGGTATTTTCTGCCACTCCTCCAAAAGGGCTTTTTTAAAGATCATTCTTAGTTTTGATCTCTTTCTTTCTAATTCGACGATCGAGATAATCCCACTAGTATTCAATGGGATTAAGATCAGGTGACTGTGGTGGGGTTTTCAACTGTTTTCGCACGTGATATAGCAGCCATTCCTGAACAACCCGAGCAGTATGTTTGGGATCATTATCTTGTTGGAAAGTGAGGGATCCATCCAGTCCTAATTTAGAAGCCCTTTGGCTTAGATTATTCTTCAAAATATTCAAATAACTATATTGATTCATTATTCCATCGATTATAACTAAATTTCCAACTCCAGTTGCTGCCATGCATCCCAAACCATAATTGAACCACCTCCGTATTTTACAGTTCTTCTCATGTTCTTAGATTCTAGAGCTGCATTTGACTTCCTCCAAACTTTTTGGTGTCCATCTGACCCATGGATATTAAATTTACTTTCATCCGAAAAAATCACGGAATTCCAAAAGTTTGTGTCCTACTTTAATTTTTTTTTTTTTTTTCAAAATCTATTCTCTTTTTGCGATTCACTTTGCTAACAAATGGTTTTCTTCGCATATTACGACCATGGCAGCCTGCCTTTCGCAACACACAGCGAATTGTTTCAGGATTGCAGGACTTCGCAAAATTGTTTTTCACATCAGTTTTTCATTTTGGTGCGCTAATCTTCGGATTTTTTTTTCACATTTCCAACAATAATTCGCCTTTCTCGATCCGTCAAAATGGGCGGTCGTCCTGTTCTTGGCTTGTTTAGAGTATTTCCCTCTGCCTGGAACTTTTCAATAATTTTTTGAACCGTTGCGGGACTTTTGCCTATGATTTTAGCGATTTATCTTTGCGACTTGCTTTCCTTATAGAGCTTTATTATTATATCCTTTACGTCTTTTGATAATTCTTTTCCACGTGGAGCCGTTGGTGAAATGTTGATGTACTTAAAGCTCAAACTTACAAACTTTGTTGCAGAACTTCCAACTTATCACTGAAATATGAAAAATCACTCGAGAAGTTTCATTCAGCCTATTTAAAAGTCAAAAATTCAGAGTGCATGCATACTTTTGTGATATAAATTTCTACTGGTAATTAACAAAACTACTCTTAAAGTTTTTTAAAATATAGGGATTTGGTTTATTCTTTATTACTGCATAACTTGAATCAGAAACTATAAATAACTCTCACCAAAATAATATTTTTCTTATATTTATTTGAAAACTAGAGCTTTTCTACTTAAGCTATGAGTTGCATACTTACTTTTGTGATTAAGTGTACGTCCCACATTGATTTCATGCAGATGTGTTAACAACGACAATTCTACGCTCATGCCGCTGGTCTCGCACATTAATAGACGGGCAGTCAGACACAGAAATGTCCATGACGGGAGACTATGCTTGTCACTTTTTCAACACTGTGGACGTCGAAATACGGAATTCTCAATGGAATGCCCCATACGTTTAGTTTCACTTTCAAAGTCTGTTCTTTCCTGTCAAAAGCATTTTCACATGATTGCAAATGAAATCCCTGCCTACGTAAGGACCGTTTTCTAATGATTCCAAATTTAACTGAATTCCATAAAGTCTCAAATCATCCCCACCCCATTAATATTAAATCAAAGACCCTGCCTGCTCAAGAACACTAAGGTGGGTTTACACGAGGCCTAATATCTCGCGCAATTGTTGTCTCTCTGCTGCTGTACCTATATTGGCCTCGGATGAACAATTGAGACAACGTCGATGGGACAATGACAACCATTTACCACTGTCCCATTGTGGTCACGTGATTTACCTGAAGTAGGTGTGACTTTCTATTGCGCCCAATAGCTGGTCTCCTATGAACGCACCTTTATTATCGGAATAAGATTTCCACTCAGCCACTGATAAATGCTGACAAACAAAACGTTAACATCGGAAACTCACTAAGGGAAATATTTGGTGATATTAAAGAGATTAGAAAACTATTCATAGAAATACCACATCTATTTCATGCAGTAAAATAAATGAAAAACACAAAAGACCAATGTCTAAGTAATTTATATTTGATAGCGCAATTTCACAGAACTATTTATTTAATTCAAATCTATACCTTTATCGAACCCATGAAAATATCTACACGAGTAGTTCACTCTTTTTGCTAGCAGCCAATAGGCAAACACTTTTTGCACAATCTACCCAACACGAGGACGGAACAGTTCAGGTTAGACCAGCTCTACCAGATTTTACTCAAACAACATCGACCATGTTTCGTCATCGGACCATTTGTACACGAAAGTACTGCTATATGTTTGTATATTGCTATCCCATGACTTTTATACTATTTAGAGTATTATAGAATCTCTATTTAGTGGACCAGTTAGCACGCAAAGGAATTCATTGCTTGGAATTTTCAATTAAATATTTTATGCATCAGTTGGTGTTCAGGATTTCCTCAGCAATCAAATTGTAACACAATTATAATTATTAACTATAATGTATTAATACACTTTTTTTTCTTGCATTAACTTTTTTAATGGCATCATACTATTGAAAACTAAAGTACGGATAATTTGTCTTCTTACTACTCACTATCTTTCGATGATCTGTAACATCACTTTCTTATCCTTCATGTTAACTGCTCAGATAATTACAAAAATTGCCCTTTCGTAGCTCGCAACAATTGGAAAAAAAAAGTACGAAATTAAATATTTTTAAAACGATGGAAACAGTTTGAATTTCATTGGAACAATGATTTTTATTGAAAACTAACTGGTACCCGGTGCGTTGAGGAATAATTTTGGAAATATTATTTGAAATAATTGTTTTGTTTAATTAGGAAGGATAGAAAGAATAACATTTATTTTCGTATTGGAAATGAAAACATTCATTGAAATTGAATGATATATATAATGAAGAAGTGTAAATAATATTTATTCTTTTCTTTTTTTACTTTATTATTCAAAAGCTTTAGGGTTGGCAATATTTTTTGTTTTTCCGCTTTCAGCAGATGCAAATAAATTTCTTGATGGTTTGACTCGTAGCATCCAGCATACAACTGGTTATGTGAAAAAGATGGATTTTTTAGGTTCAGTCTGCACTATTGAAGGGACTGGATTGCGTCGTGTTGATGGGCATCTGGAATGCAAGTGAAATGTTGAACTGCAGTCGTTTGAAATTAAAAGGAATGTTGGTAAGAATAATGGGAAGGCGTGAAGTGAGCACGTCTTCTCCAATCGACGTTTCTTTAAGGATACTTGCCAAGCTTCTTACCTAATATTGTTGATATAGTCGAATGATTATTTTTTAAGTTAAAATGATGCAAAAATTTGTGTCCACTAATACTGCCTGAAGACACTGCAAAAAACGCTAAAAATTCGTTAAAGTTTTAATTAAAATTCCAATCCTATAGGATTGGCTCCTTTAAAATTGACCCCTCGTAATTGAGGATGAGATACTTCCTGCATGGTGGCTGGATACGGTAAAGGTCTGACCCTCTCATCGACCCTTCGGGAGGGTTATACCGCTGCCGGCCACCACAGTTCCCACCAGTGCTGCTGTCCTGTTTTACATGGTTGATCCGTCCCCGAAAACTTTTCGCGTTCTCTCTAATAAAGTTGTTACCTTGCACAGCATTAACATACAATAGCTACGAATTATTAACTTCTATTTTGAATTTAGTTCCTTTACTGAATCTTTTGTGTCTCCTGGGAGAGTTATCTTTCGTTAATAGATGCGATAGATAGATCCGAAGATATTTTTTATATAAATTTTTAGATTAAATAATTTTGCTTTCCGTAAGGACAAGTAATAAATATTCGAAGTTTCACCGCAATCCGATGAACAGTACGGTGACGCATAAGAGAAATACAGACAAACATTCATTTTTATTTATATAGGAAATAATTTTACTATGCTTATAACCATCTCGTAAGAGCAAGTAATAAGTATTCAAAGTTTTACCGCAATGGGATGAGAGGCAGCGCATTAGAGACATACAGAGAAACACTCTTTTTAATTTATTTAGATTATGCAAGAAAATCTTTTTATGAAATTTTCAAAATACAATGAAATGAATGACAACTAAATTATTATTATTTGAGTTTTAAAATGTTGCAAAAATCACTTTTTTTAATAATATGTGAGGAAGTTATTACCGAAAGACACCCAAATTTTATTTAATTTGTAGTTGATAAAGATTTTAATGAATATTTCAAACAACTCTCCTTCCCTCTAAAGCATATAGTAGTTCTGGTCTGCGGAGCGCTTACACGCATACTTTTTTTATTAGTAGTATAGAAACTGACATAACGCGTAAAAATACTAAAAACATCTTTTCCTTTGAAGCAATAGCATTTTATCGCCATATTTGTTTATGACAACAATAATAACAAGATTTCGATTAATGCCATGCATCTCACCGTTGGTTCAATATGCGACTTTATAACTGAGAAATCCGTTCAAGTACTGAAAAGGGAAAAACGGAGATCGGCTGTTCTAGGATTGCATCCGGGTTGAAATCCGGGACCTTTTTTATTTATTTCGTTTTTCACATCTCACTTCGGAGTTTCTGCTTTCAAAGAAGAGCGCCACTTCCCGACATCCTTCAGTGGGAACACTTCATAATTCGACTCACTTTTGCCCTAGTATTTTTTTCTTTTATGATACGAATGTTTCTTACAAAATCAGAGCACCTAAGGTCTCCTGATGACATGACAGTAAGTATCCTGACGCAACAGCTGTGTGAGAGGAAACAGACATTCCATTGTTAGACAGAGAAGTACTTTTCCTTCGATTTAGAATTGAATGCATCGCACTCTTATTCTCTTGAGCAGAAAAGGTTAATAAGTGTCAATTGGCAATATTTTGGTTTAATAAGTATTTCATTCAAATGAATCTGATTGTCATGATTTCAGAGGAGTTTCCTACAACTGACTTATTGCAGCTTCTCTGTTAATATGAATGGAAAACAGTGTATTTGGGATTTGAATTCTATCCCATGATGGAAAAATTTGTGTTTCTGCACCGTCGAATATTTATTCCTGAGGGCAATGATCCTTGATCCGAATAGATGACTCTGGTTAGTTTTAAAACTGTGAGCATTCTGTGTATCGTTTATTCGTATTTATTACGCTACACCGTTACTGTGGCTTAATTTGTTTCATACGGCATTATTCTTTGAAACCTACTTTTCTAATCGGATGAGTCTCCGCGATAGTTTGCGATTTCTTCTTTTATGCAGAAAAATACACTGATGGAAAAAAAAATCCCAACACTAGGAAGGAGCTGTGCTAGATAAATTTCGTAGGCGTGTTTATACATCTGAAAGATGACGTCGATTCAAATTTCGAGCTACGCGCGTAAGTGTGGCGCTAGTAGCGACTCTATGAACATGCAAATGAGGTTTGCTTTAAATAAGCGCTGTAAGGTTCGTGATCGTTATTTACAGTTGAGATTTGACGTAGTGGGTTAATGTTAGTCAAGGATACCTCTGAGAAGACGAAGAAGCCATTATCAACAGCTCACTGAGTTTGAACGAGGTCGTGCTGTAGGGCTACGAGAAGGTGGATTTTATTTCCGCGATAGTGCTGAAAGACTTGGCAGAAATGTATCCACTGTGCATGAGTATTGGTGGCAGTGGTCAAGAGAAGGTACTGCCTCAAGAAGACCAGGTTCCGGGCGGCCACGTGGTACTACTGAGAGGGAAGACCGTCGTATTCGGCATATGGCGGTGGGGGTAATCGTACTGCGTCTGCAGCTGAAATTCGAGCTGCAGTTGGTACCACATTGACACAACGAACTGTTACAAATCGGTTACTTCAAGGACAGCTCCGAGCCAGACGCCCTGTACAGTGCCTTCCACTGACTCCAAACCACTGCCGTTTGCGACGTGAGTGGTGTCAAGCTAGAGCTCATTGGAGGACGGAGTGGAGATCTGTTGTGTTTTCTGATGAAAGCCGGTTCTGCCTTGGTCGCAGTGATAGCCGTTTGTTGTTTAGAAGGAGGCCAGGTGAACGCCTGCTAGTGACCTGTCTGCGGCCTAGACACACAGGGCCTACTCCTAGAGTTATGGTTTGGGGAGCAATTTCGTATGACAGCAGGAGCACTCTCGTGGTTATCCCCCACACCCTGACTGCAAATTTGTACGTCAGTCTAGTGATACAACCTGTTGTGCTGCCATTCATGAACAGCCTTCAAGGGGGTTTTTTCCAACAGGATAACGCTCGCCCTCATACCGCTGTTGTAACCCAACATGCTCTACAGAATGTCGACATGTTGCCTTGGCCTGCTAGATCACCAGATCTTTCTCCAATCAAGAACGTATGGGACATCATTGGACGACAACTCCAGCGTCATCCACAACCAGCATTAACCGTCCCTGCATTGACCGCCCAAGTGCAACAGGCACGGAACTCCATCCCACAAACTGATATCCGACACCTGTACGACACAATGCATGCACGTTTGCATGCTTGCATTCAAAATTCTTGCGGTTACACCGGTTACTAATGTACCAACTTTTCACATTTGAAATGGCTCTACCTGTGATCTTGAAACTTTAATCAATTAAATATGTTACTTAGACAAATGTATTCTTAAAATTTCATTACTGTACAGTAATTTTTTCTTGGAGTTGGGATTTTTTTTTTCCTTCAGTGTAGATGAACACTAAACATATTATATTGGCCGAAACTAGTTTCCTGTGTCATATTATTATATTTTATAATCTGCTTTCTTCCGAACAATCTTTCGTAGTGAGTTCTTCTTATTACTTAAAAGGAGGAATAAAGTAGGTGATCTTTCATTAGTCTTTAAATAAATTGCAAAAATCATGCTATTTATGTCCACTGAATCAAATCATGATACTTCTGTGGGCTCCTGTTCGAGACAATTGAATTGCAATTTGCTACCACGTCCTGAATACATCTCAGGGCGTAAATAATAGTAGTTTGGGAACCAAAAAAACTTATTTGTCGAACATATCATGAAGTTAATAAGGCATAATATTTAATTTTCGGGTGTTTTCATTTTCTATAATTACCTACACCCTTGTTTAAAAAATTATTCTTCTACACAGAATAGTGCGTTTCCTATGCTTCAAAATATTATAAATATGCATTCGGTGAGTCTTCCAGAATCTTGCACCTTCCACACAAACTTGGGCCTCCGTTGACAGATTTCATTAACAATTTGGAGACTACACTACTTCAGGTATCACGTATTTGTAATTGTACATCATCGTTTTTTACAAAATAGTATGATTTTAATTACATTTTACTTATAAGTATGGTGAGCTGAATTTTTATATGTAAATAAATAATTGCTCTTAATAAAAGTGTTTTAAATTCAACTTTCTAAATATTATCGTCCCTTTGAATGAAAATAAATTGAATATTTATGCTGTATATTTATTTTCTTCTCAAACATAAAGCTCAGAAAGAATGAATTTTTTAATTAAAAATTCCCATACTGACCCCACCCCTGTTTCTGTAAGGGTTTCACAAATAGGAAGGGATTTCGATTTAAAAGGCTCCCCTTCTTTTACAACGTTTGTCCTGCGCCATCTGTTCGTCCAGGGTTACCATTTTTCACCGCCAGGAGTCCTTCTCCAGTGGAATGTCTGTTATTTGTTCATGCACTTTCATTATTGGCACGGAACGCGCCTGAGCAAACGGCTTGCGTGGAATTCGAACAGAGCATGTCTTCATTAAGGGCTTTATTTTTGAGCAATGCGAACGGATAAATTGGTTGGATATTAGGTGCTGTTTGGTTCATCAGATTATTAAAGATGGATCAAAATGATATGAGGATGATGAACTGTTAGGATTTCATGAATTAAAAAAAATGTTGCTTTTAGGATGGGGGAGGGGAAGAAATACATTAATTTTATTTTTATCAATAAAGCTGCCACTGAAATTAATATTAAGAAGGATTTATTTTCTTAAAATTTTAGTTCTTGGGGATGAATTTAATACATAGGTAGAACATCCCAAATAATCTAGAATGCGGGGGAAAATAACATGAACAATTTATACTGAAATTTTATTTTGCTGTTATTATAATCTGCACCACCAACCGCATTACAATTTTTCTCTATGTAAGACTTCAAGAGATAGTAAAAATATTATTTCACTCTTCAGAGAATTAAATAATACTTTTACTATCGTTTGAACATTAAAGAAATTTTGGTAAAAATATATTTACGATATGTCCACACGGAGAACTGACCTTTATAAAATTCCAAATTAATTAATTAATTAATTGTACTTACTCGCGATCTACTTTGTAATTCGCTTTGTTTGCCAACATCAACAAATTACAAAGGCTGGGAAAGTAACGCAAAATTTGTGTCGCTGTCTAGTGAGATAAGAACAATTTTTCGAAACACAGCTTTGGAAATGGAAACTGGTGGATTTGCTTTAAAAATGCAATAACAGTATTTATTATTATTATTTACATTTCTGTTATTGTTATGAAAATTAAAAGGACCTGACTGTCAGTAAGGGATCCACTTGAATGCAGAATTACTGGTTAAATGATTAGCTTCCTGTCCAATATTTTCTGGGTTACATACCCATTTATTTTTATTGGGGCATCGATCAATTTAGTAGAAATATTTCATTGTGGGAAAACATATGCACTAATAAATAGTTAAAATTTCTTTCTAGGCAGATTGATTAATGGATGCATTCAAAAGAGCCAATTCATATCTCTTAATTTCACTACTCGTTTCATATTCAAATATATTAATTTGATATTTTATTTATGTTTTGATAAAATCTTCACGAACGTTTTTGTGTCCTTCCAATTCAGTTATGCAATATTTATTGAAATGAAGTTGCACATTCAAGTACAATTCATTGTGGGTTTTACCTGACTAATCTCCCTTTCAGCCAATTGAAATTTAGTCGCCAGTTTAATATATTTCTACTATTTTATTTATATTTCGCCTTGATATTAGAACTTCCTATAAAAAAATCATACTGAAGTGTTAATATACAGACCTTTTGTTTTCCATTCAAAACCGAACACAATGCGCTTTTGAAACTCTTTTGGCATCAAGCTGTTTAGTTTCCCTCCTTCTTTTAACCCTTCTTCGGAAATGATAATCTTCTAACTGCGATCTACTCTTCTGAAATAGCCATCCGTTCAAATATTCCATCTGTTATTAGATGAAATGCCGAACGAATTTGATATGCTCTTTTTGCTGCTTCGCCCTTGTACACTCTGAAAACATTGCCTTCTACTTAAAACATCCTCCAAAAGCAAATATTTTTCTTCACTTTCCAGCACTGGTGATCTCTGCATTGCTGTAAAATTTATAAGCCGCAGCCATTCTTTTTCGATGGAAAGTGCGATAACCATGCCAAAAAGGCATCTAAGTCAAGGCTGTTTGCTTTGCAGGTGAATGAGGCTTCGGGAGGGTAAGATGCCTTTGGAAAGAGGGGACTGCTAGGAATGCGACGACCTTTTCAGATGGACTGGGGGGGGGGATCGTCAACGACCTTGCCAAGGGCGTCAAGAAGAGGGACTCTGTTCCAGACGGCGCCAGTGAATTGTTTCCACCAGGTACCGGCCATCACGCCAGATTTGAGTTCAATTTTTTTGCCATTTACGGTTAAGTCGGAGTTTTTAGTGGAGGGCATGTAATCAGAGGTTTCAATAAATGCTACTTTCTTTTTTCAAAATGATGACACAATTTGGGGCCCTACAAATGTTTCTTTCTGAAACTAATTGTGGTTTGTGATTGTCTTCGATATTTATTTATTTATTTTTAGGTGACGCCTTTTCCTGAAGTTGATATTTTTCTCATTTTGATCTCAATTTCATAAAGTTAAAATGGAGCGCATTCTTTGTTTGCTGGTATCGTTAAGTTTAAGAGTAAGCAAAAGAAATGGAATGATTAATTTAAAAAGATATCTTTTTTTAAAAAGAACTATCATATTTCCGAGATAATACGCTAAATTCTAATGCAATGAATCATTCATGTAGCGATACTATGAGACGATAGAACTGATAGGTGGTATGAAAATGAAACTGAAAATAAAGAAAAAAGAAAGACTGTTTATAAACAAATGTAATATGAAATTGAAGATTTATTTGCCTTGTAGAAGTTATGATTTGTGAGCAGATCCATTAATGTAAGGAGTTTAGCAGTCATTTTTAGCATCAAAGGCTTTTTTTTTTTTTCGAAAACTGATAATTTCAGAAAACAATAAACTTATGAATAGTTTGTAAGCGAAACACACTATTTAGAATAACTAATGAAAGCCTACGTCTCTTATAATTTTTGAATAGAACAAATTATTTTTATTTAGAAAATACAGAATATAACACTATATTTTTCAGAATATCATATAGTTATAAGTCTTATATACTTCTGCTTTTAAAATTAGAAATCGCATTAAATGGCACTTTCACTTTAATTAAGAATTTGATTTGTGCTAAGAGAGAGTTTGATTTGTAGAGTTATCAGACAGTTCATACAAACAGAATAAATGATAATTTGCCAGCACAAAATATATTCGAATTACGTAAATATTCAAGGAAGTGATAGTATTTGTGGTAAATAACTGTGCATGAACGATGCGTTTCAAAATTCCAAAGCTATATAAATAGAGCAATTTATTCCAGTCAGATACCGTCAAAATCTGAAAGATGTCATATCGATTAAAATATTCACACCTCCAAAAGTCTTTTACTGTTAAAGACAAAATAATTTTAAAAAAAGGGCGATTTTTTTTTTCAAACTCTCGAAACTAACAGTTTTTATAATTGATTTTTTTCAATTTGGAAAAAAAAAAAAAGTGCGTGAAACTGAATTGAAACCCTCATTTTCGGCTGCTGTTTACAGCTTTCTACACTTCAGCAGAAAGCTGTCAGCAGCTGCATCTTCTTCAGAGTTGCTACGACACCGGGAGAACCGGGGAAACAGAGAATTTTAAAATGGAAAAAGCCGGGAGATGCATGGAAATTCAAAAATGTGCTTAAACACCGGGTGAAGCGAAGGGGATTTAACCCTCTTGGTTATTTTTTCGTAACCATGGTTTCCAAAAAATGAAATAATACCATTCGCGATTGCGTTATGCGGAAACTCAACCTTTTATATCCTCTCCTCTTTTTTTTAAATGAAGAATAGTCCCGTTTCGATTACTTCTTTTTCCTTGACATTCCAGAATTGCAACTAATGTATGTGTGGAAGACATTCTTTGGCGGCGACATTCAAACTGAGGAAACAGCGTTGCGGTCTTCCAAAATTGAGTTTATTAAATGGTTGTTTTATTATTTGAAAAAATGTGAGCTGATTCCAAATAGATGAGAGAATCTTTTTTAAGCAATGAGCTGCTCAAACTCTATATTTAATAGAAAATGGAATCCATCATGACCGGGTTCGAGGATCTCCGTTTGTTGCGTACTGATCGCTTTGTAAGAAAAGAATAAACCTAAGTAATATGAGAAAACAGGCACTGGCTGAAGAGAAAAACTTCTTGCCAGTTCAAAAGAGTCAGTATGTAAAAGGCATATAAAAAGAGATGACGTGACAAAACGGCAAATTAAATGTCCGAAATTAAATCGATTTCAATTTTTTTTTGTTCAATTAAAATGATTTAAAGCTGAATGTTTGTGGGCATGAAAACTTATTCGCGTACATATGTTCACTAAAACTGCTAAAAATATCCGTTAGATTGCACTAGAAAATGTCGTACCTTAGTTATTAAGAATAAGCTCCATGAAACTGAAAAATCTGCAAAAATTGCAATATAAAGGATTAGCCCAATAAATAAATAAATAAAATGTTTTATAATGTTTTTTTTTGTTAAGTTTTTTTAAAAAATAATTTTATTATGATAACAAAAATGTTTTGTGTATTATTCCACCGGAGTCCTCAAATTTGTGGGACTTAACAGTTAAAGACCATGAAAGGTAATAATCGTCCTCGCTTAATGTATAAATTTGGTCTTGCTCGATTTTATATAATAAATAAAGAGCAGTTTCTTAATGTAAATATAAACCTTTTAATATGCTTATATTTCAAATAATATCAAATTGTGGCTTCCATTCCTTGCTTTTTCCACTCCTTAAAATCATATTGCATTATAACTGGCAGATGGGCATCTCATTTTTCTTTGTATGTCGCATATATGCACATTGAATGTTTTGCCCAAATTTGATTGACAACCCTGATCTTTCATCCTCATTGGAATTACAGTATTAAAGACTTTTATTATCTTTATACGACAAAAGGACATCTCGATGAAGAAAAGTTATTATATATATATATATATATATATATATATACACACACACACACACACACACACACACACACACACACACACACACACCTAACTAGAAACCATTTCCCCTTTAGTCGCTTTCTATAACAGCGATGCCATTCGGTTGCAGGTGTCTATATTGAAACATTTTTTTTTCAATTCATTTCATAAATTACAACTTCATTTCAAAGGTACTTTTTGCAGAAGCAAATTATTTCATCAGTGGTCATTTACTATCAAGATCCTTATAAATTAAATTGAAAATTTGAATGGATGATAGTTTGATAATAAATCATTTCTTTTAATGACATTTTTTTTTAAGCACAGATCATGAAACTCCATAAATTTTATTCTGTATTGAACTCGCAGAATGAATGCAAATTTTCTGAAAAAGGATGAATGTTTGTTATATTCATTGTGTAGTCCATGGAAGAGTACGTAATGTTATTCGAACAAAAAAATGGCGCGGCTATAGCTTTGAAAATTGAACTCATCACTTACTCTTGCGTTTCTATTAAAATATTCTTTTATTAGTTTGTGCAGAAAGATGTTTGAGGGCCTTAGTATTTGTTTATTGTTTTATTTGACTCAACCGGTTTTTTTTTTCTTTTTGTATTTATCTAGTGTTCTTGACAATTAATTAAAATATTTTTTTTTCTTCATTTCTTATTCAAGCTCAAGCCTGAGTATAAACGCCTTTGTTTTCACATAGAATTCCTTGAGAAAAATGTATTAATTTTTATTTTGAAAAGTGATGTTCATTTCTAACTGTGGTTGCATTTAATAGTAATCAAAGCTTTACACACTTCAAGAAAGAAGAAGGGCTCAAATTTTTTTTTATCAGTATTCAAAAAACATTTGACACAAATCCCTTAATGGATTATGATTTTTGTTATTTTCTGACTTAAAAATGTTTTCCTTTGTTAACAAGACAAACATGTCATTTTTATACAAATACTGAAACTTTCTAAGTTCTCTCTCCTGGGTTTTTAAACCGTTTATCAAGCAAAATGGAATATTACTCATTTGGATGAGAGATCCTATTTCAACAAATTAACATCAAAGCAAGTCTTTTTTTTTTAAATATTGAATTAATGTTATATAGTGTAATTGATGGGACAAGAGTACAAATTCGATGTCGAAAAATGACCATTTTGTATGGAATGGTAAAAGCTTTATTACCCATATTTAGTAATGGTATATTATTTTTAAACTAAAACAAAATAGCGATTGATCCATTTTTGTAAATAAGGTAAAAATAATTATAATTAAACATTTTTAATATTAAAGTACGTATTGATTTCTTTTGAAAATTTTGACTTTGAGCTTGCTGAAATAAATTCGATTATTTTAACATTCTGTTCAAAGGATCTGAGAAACAATCAGATCAGTCCAAAAATATTTATTCATTAAAGTTGCGATTCAAAGGCCATTTTCCTCTTTGTTTTATGATAATGAGTTTCCCTTTGTTTTTGTAGGTCTGGGAACAATGAGAGCAGTTCGAATGGATCTTGCCCAAAGGTCAAAGAAGGACAGACGATCTGGCAAAAGGCGACGTCTCTGCGTCAATCTTTCCGCTATTCATCGAGATCGAAAGTGAGTTCTATTTTCAGAATTGATTTCTGTCCTACGAACAGAACAATTGAATTGTATACTTAAATGAAGGTGCAATTTTTTAGTTGTAATTAATTCGCGTTTTTTAATGAGTGGGTTGCTTTTAGAATATTCTGTTTAATACAGGGCTTCGAACCGTAATTTTTTTTTGTTCCGGTTTTCGTTCCGGTTCAACTAAAAAATTAATATCGGTTCAGTTCCGGTTTTCGCTCCGCCAAAAATAACGGTTTTCGGTTCAGTTCCAAATGAATAATTCCATTTTATGTATATTCTTATTTGTACTAAAAATATAATTCTATCATAAACAAAAAATGTAATTATATCAAAATTTAGAAGATTTTATTCTTTTTTTAATTGGTACACTATGTGAATTGATACAAACAGCAGGTACGATAAGAGCGGTGAGCAGAGGACGGCGAGCATTGGCATTGTTATCCATTATCAAAATTGCATTTGACAACTAGGTTCATGATTACCCACATTCGTCGTTTGACTCTCGCATCGTGCACTTGGCCTTGCAATAATTATGTAAAAAATTTATTATTTATTTAACATATGAAAATTGCCTCTAATTATTAATATATCTTCTAACGTGGTTTCACTGAGATTACTTCTGTTGTCTCGGAGAATAAATTTCAAACCTGAAAACGCTCTTTCAACACTAACTTGTTTAACTGGAGCTGTCAAAACCACCATTGCAATCTTATACAAGTGCGGATATGTAATTTTATTCTCTTCCCAGAAATCTAAAATATTATGCTTTATATCAAGCCTTCGTACATTGTCAAAATTATTTAAAATGAATTCAATGTCAATCTCGGTAGAAATAGAGGTTCTATGTGTTTTTATTACTGCCAATTCTTTATTTAAAAAAGTCTCTAAATCGTCTTCATTTTCATCCCTTTCAGTAGAAGATTTTGTTTCCTCGTTTACTATTGAAGTGGACTTTTCAAAAAATTGTAATTTGTTCCAAATATTCTTTAAATGTTGAACAGCCTGTACCTTTTGTGACGTGGAAAGCAAAATTTGATAACGCTGGTCCAAATAAACTGCTCCTACTAAACTATCAATTTCTATTAACAATGCTTCCCTGTTACTACTATTACGAAAATACTACTATTACGAAACATTTGAATCGTCGCCATTACCAAACACCCATTTGATGCGCAGAAGATTTGATAGATGCTTCATGCTACTTCACTTAGGGCCTCTCCTGTCTATTTACTCCTCCCTGATCTAAACAGTCTATACAAACATCCGTGGATGATCGCATGCTGAGATGTGAAAAATAAAATATAACTCGATATTTTTCTTAAAAAATCATCTATACTTCTAGTTTAATCAACTGAATTAAATATGTCTTCTACAAGTAGTTTCATGCGAAACAGAAAAATACTAGTGAATATCAAAGTAGGAAATCGAGAAGCAGTATACATGTAATGATAATTATAAAGTTGACGTTAAATTAGAAAATATTGATAAGTTGGTAACAGTAACAAAATGACTGAAAGATATATCGAACCGAAATAAACCGATATTTTTTTCGGTTCAGTACCGGTTTTCGTTCCGACCAAAATAACGGTTTTTTCCGGTTTTCGGTTCAGTTCCGGTTCGAAGCCCTGGTTTAATATGTGCAATAACATTTCTCCTTCTCATGTTAGAAAAGTGCCACTTCGTTTCTCATAAACTTTAGAATAGAACCACCTTTAAATGAACTGTAATTTTTTTATGCTATCACTTTTTTCTTGAATTAAACAAACGGTCCTTGATTATAAAATGAAAACTCGCTGAGAAATGAAAAAAAAAAAAAATGCTTCGGGAAATATTGAAAATTATCAATTATATGCAATTATTAAATTTTATTTCATATTTCTTAATCGCGGAAACTTAAATTCTGAATTGTAGTTACTTGTGAGTGAGATTCAAGAAAACACAGAATGTAAATAGGAAATTTACATAATATTTGTACTTAAATTTTTCTTCTTAGAAGGCTTTTTTTTTTGTTTAATTATTCTATCAAAATATATTTCTACGATGTTTATCCATAAAACTTTCGAACGATAAATTCAGAATAAAATGAGCTGAACACATTTCCATTTCTTAACGATTCTTTCTCTTTAAACTATTAGCTTTATGATTCAGTCCCAAAATTTGTATAATGCTCCTTTCTTGCCCATCTCCAAATTTGTTACTGAATCATGGTGCCACCTGTGTTTCTATCAATACATGTTGAAAAATAAAACAATACCTTGTCATTGTGCCTTCTCATCCCCAAATGCTGCTGGGGTAAAATCAATTTTTTGAAATACCTAACGTGCTTTTATTTTTCCCTGTAGAAAATCTTTTATCAATGAAATAAAATGGTTTGATTCCTGACAGGTGGCTCATAAATCTGGACTTGACCTGAGTCCTGACACAGTGGACAGCCCGTCTCAGCTGCAGATTCGCCGGGATTGGGGTTCGCAGAGGAATCTGGCTCGAGAGCGCCGAAGCTTAGCCGCCGTGAAATTGGTCTCCAGCGAAGAAGTGGCGGCATCCAAAAGAAGTCTTCACTCGCGGTCCCTTTGTATGACCGGCGACTGGGACATCGAAAGCTCACCTTTTGCCAATGAGGAGGACCAACCCATGAATGCTAAGCAGTCCCGATCCCCTCGAAAATTAACAAAAGATTCGGGGTATGAGACCAGCGCCCAGTGGGATCCCGAATATGCCAATTCGCTGTCAGACTGGTTGTCTGATGAAAAAGCTATTGACCAAGCCGGAATTTCTAAGCCCAGAGCTACTTTGCCTGATCAGAAAGAGCCAAGAGGCGACGATGAAAGGTATAGCTAGTTTGAAATGTCTTCATTTCATTTACCAATTATCATTTGGATTTTCTAAAATAGAATTTTGTAAAATGGATGGCGACAGTAAAAATTCGAATTGATAACAACCGAATAATAAAATGCGACTAAAAAGGACAGTCGAAATGTGACAAAATATTTCAATTTTTAATGCTTAGTAAATAATAAAAATGGAAAAGTAATTTCAGTCGATGAAATAATACGAAATAGCTTATTATTAAAGATACAATATTACATGAAAATAAAAATTTCAGTACTTTTACCAAAAAACATTATGTAGCATATTAAATGCAAAAATTAACAAATCTTGGAAAAAAGCTTTAAAAATGACATTTAAAGTATTAGTATATAGGGTGTTGCCAAATTCGAATGACAAATTAAGAGGGGCATCAAGAGGATAAAGAATCCCCCTACAACATAGGGGCCCAAACAACGTTTAATGGATGAAAATCACAAACATATAGGGAGAACTGTTGGAAACTGTAACAAATTAATAAAAAACAAAAACAGTGTTTAAGCTATTTAAGTGAAAGCCTGATTTTAAAAGTTTTTTTTTCCCCATGCAGATAACATCTGTATTTGAGGATCTAGAGGGTAGTAAATTACTGAAAACGAAAAAGTGGTTTTGAACCCTTATTTGCAAAAATATTCAAATCTGTAGAGAAATAAAAGGTTGAAACTTTAAAAGGTTGTCAGGAACTTTATATTCCATCATTTGATCTAAGTGTGTGGTATAAGAAGTGGGGATATTCAAGAAACACGAAAACGCATCCGTAACCGATGTTTGCAGAAGATTTGAAAGATCGGGAATGGTTGGATATGAAAAATTACCAGAAAACCTCGCGCATGACGTTTATTCGATGCAAAACAGAAATCAATGAGCCTGTGCATTAGGAACAAGGTTGATGAAGCTTTCTCGTATGCCTTCGGGGAAGATAAAAGTAGCGAGTAAATATTAAGTCATCATTATTATTTAATGATAAAATCTTTATTATTTTTCTACTGGGTTGCAAGTTCGTCGAGGAGAAATTACCTTATAAGATAGCAAGTTCTGGCTTTCATGGTGAGTGAAATAATGATGTTGCGTTGAGTTACCTCTATTTTCATGTGGAGCGTAAATGTCCTGCGTCTCCAGAATTTCTAAATGTGGCTGTGACAGATGGTAAAGGGTTATTATTAGGAATATTGAGAACAGAATTTAAAATTTTAATAGCAGATGTGTGGTGCATTGGCATTTGCTTATATTATTTAAGTACTACTATTTGTGCCAAAGTGTTAGAAAGTATTGTAAATTTATCAATGCTTGTATAGTTCGGTGTTTGGTGGGCTCTTAACACCTACGTCGTATGGCAATGAATTATTGTCAGATTCCACGGAAAAATACTAATTGTTCTTCTTCTGAAGTGATCTTACAATGAGAATGTCTTATTTTCCACATTTAGTGATAATTAAATTACATAGCTTTGCAGCTAACGATGGATTTAAACTATTCTTTGAATCAAATCACTGTATTAAATGAATGGTTAAACGTTGCGAGGTTTCATGGTAGCTGTAACTCTTTGTTTCAAAATCTTCTTAACGTGTATCGATTGCCCTTGCTTTTCTTATTGATAGTTTAGATATTGACTGAATGAAAATGGAATTATTCATTTGGGGAATTTTTGCATAATATTCTTGAAATAAAAGAACCAGCGGTCTATTTTAAATCTTCTTGCATGTTCTAAAAATTATTATCCCTCTGTATGAGCCGAGAGTGTCACAGATGCACTGATTTTTATTTTTAGTGTCCCACACTTGAGAATTGAATCCTTCGTAGAATAGCATAAAAATCCGGAAAACAGATGCATTAACTACGTGCTATTGTTGAACAATGATTAAAAAAGATCAACTTTGGTGTGAATCTAGTGTTTTTCCTGAATCAGATCGTGCGATCATTCTCTGAACATGCATTGAATAAATACACAAGCATCAAACAAATTACATTGTATTTTGAACTGCTATTTTTTCTTTGCACGATTGAAAATAAAATTTGACACAAAACTACAATTGCAGTCATCAAACAATATTTCTTTTCACGTTTGCATGCTCGTAATCAATAGCATGATAGATGTAGTTGTTATCTATAAGGATTCAAAATAGTTTTTCCATACTCCTATCTTAGAGGGTTTCAACAGGTTGAAGGTTCGAATGATTTTTCTGTGCAGGACACCGTTTATAAAACTGTTGATCAGTGGTCTCGTTAGCAAGGCGTTCTTGAAGAAGTGACAACAATGGAATCGCTATCGTCAGGTTTTGTGAAACTAAGCATGATGTTTTGAATACTTGACATCATTTATTGCGTCTTTGAGGAAAAATGAATTACTCTTCAATAAATGTATGAAGCATCAAGGGGGAGTGCTACTTCGTTTTTGCATTCATCTTCATTAAACGAAAGGGTTTATTTCAGTCAATAAGTTCGACCGCTGAAGCTTCCAAAAGTGTTTTAAAAAAACTGCATTAACTGAGATTACTAATAATGATTTCTATCAAGGGAAATGCCATAAGTTGTCAGATAATGTGTTTCCTTCCTGTTCGAGCGGGATTGTTCTTCTATCTGTGAGGTGTGCTCCCGTATAAAAAGGGGTTGTGCAAGTGAATGTGGCGCATATAGTCACACTCTTTGACCTAGTTGGCAGGAGACGCTTTTGTACTACATAAAACGTATTCAATACGCGTTTTAAAGAAGCATCTTCCTTTACTAATTTTTTGAATTTGTAAAGTGCATCCATTGAAAACAGCATAAGGAGGAATTTTTAGTGTCAGTTTCAAATGCACCATTTTTTTCTTTCAAATATGTCTCATTATTTGATTAATGGTATCATTTTATTGTTACTATCCCAAATTGGATTTGAATTCTTTTATATGATTGCTTTAATATAAAAAGGCTATTTAAGCATTTACACATTAGGTATTACTTGTTTTAAAGAAAAAATAAGCCCATCAAATGTAGCTTTGTATCAAAATTAATAAAGACCGAAGGAACGAATAACTTTAAAAAATAGAATTTATTAAGGTAGTCTTTTTATTTACTTGGTATTTCAGTTGATATGACTCAGTCAGCCAGTGTTCATAACAGTGATTGAAAATTTATCTGTACAGATAAAGGTGATTGTATTTTTCCTTTTCAAGGACTTTTCATTATTTGCCGATGATTGAAGCTACTTGAAAACTCGTTTAGAGAATGCAGTTTTGCTATCGTTACAAAAATGAAATTGTTTCTTTCCCATTTTTTTTTTTAAATTTAACCGTTTTACTTGCCTGAATTGGAGTTTGTATTATCGAACAAATCAACATCAACGTTGCGTTTGCATCAAGGCGTTTTATAAACATATGATAGCAAACATTCATATTTCCTTAAAAAATAGAAGCGGAATAGCTGGGCTCATTTAAATATACAACGAAATAGAAATTCTCATATAAGAGCATTATCATGTGTCCAAAATAATTGAATTCGTGGAAAACTCTTAATACTAGAAAGATAGTTCTCGAATAAAACAAAGTACAATTAAGTAATTAAAATATTGCTTTCACTCATTTCATTGAGTTAAAAATATTGTTAAGTGTTACAGTTAATTAAACGTTTAGGTAACAAATAGTAAATTCAAAAACGAAATGGTCCAAAGCAAAACTGAGGCATTTCTTTAATTAAAAAATCTCGATTAATTTCTGATTTTTGTGTTGACAATAATCCTTTAACTAAACATTAAAGGCGTCCGATTAGCTACAAATGAATCATAAATTTCAGTTTTAACATTTTAATAAAATACCTACAGTTTATATCGAAAACAGTTGCACATAAACATCTGTAAGAGAGCAATTGAAAGAATAATTTTTTACATCCGATACAGTAGTGAAGAGCCACACCATTGTTGCTCACCCGATTCTTTCAAATGGAATTGTTTCATTCAATTTGTTTGGAGTTGGAACCGAAATATTAAAATGCAATTAGTATGCGCTTTTTTAAATACATTTGGCTTAAATTTCTTAGGATTTTAAATTTTGAACTTCGCTACATGTAAAAATTTTAAATAAAGAAATTCAGTCTTCATACTTTTTGTATTTAACAATAATAATACAGTGGAATTTGGCTAATTTTAATCGTTTTGAATTTTCCCCCTCCGATCCTTTGAATCGCCTATTAGTATAAAGTACAAATATTATTTATAATTCAAAGGTTTTTTTTTTTTTTTTTTTTTTTGGCTCCTGTTCTATTGCAAAATGCTAAATTGCAGTCTAGATCAGAATGTATTTTGTTTCAATGGAAGACGAAACTCGTAAATTGAAAAACAGTTGGTATTAAGTTTTTATTGTTTGCGTTAGCGAAATAAGTTTTCACTTCAAAGAAGTTTTATTGTAAGCAATTAGTGAATTCCAGTTGCTGTTTATTCGTTAAAGTTAATACTTATTTATGACATTTTTTATGATTAATTTATTAATGTTACTTTATTTATTACTATTCTATGTTAATCATGTTTTAGTCATTAAAACTTTTAAATCTTAAAAATCACCGTTGTTTAATCATTTTTTCTTATTTTGGTGCATTTATTTTTAAGCAAAGTTTTCTTTAATTTGATGATTTAATCTGACTTTAATATATTTTCTTTCATTTGATTTTTACTTTAGTCCCTTGGGAGTCGTAGTTCCAAATGGGGTTCAATAAGGGCAGGAGATCTGTTCGCTATAATTGAAATTTCTATTCAAAAGGGAGATTCACTCTCCTGTGATAAAGCAGGTGAAAGGGAAGGCCGATCTTGGGTGGAGAGCAGAGCAGAAACTCATACTTTTCAGGTCGAAAGCTGCGCTATTTCTAAAAGAAGGGGAATTCCGCCAGTGGTTCGGTTTTGTAGCACAGTAGTTAAAGAAAAGAAGAAAAATCTCCTGTATTAAATCATACAGGATAGCATGTGAAAATGAAGGATAAGAAAGAGGAAATCTAGTGGATCCGAAATGGATTGAATCAAATAAGTTCAATGACCTTTCTATTTCCACTCGTATTTTTCCATTCCTACTCCACCGAGTTGCGTGCATTAAACGAAATCCAAAAGGTCCTTAATATCTGTGACGAATTGGAGTTGAAATGTGAAGAAACCCAGAAATAAAAATTTCAATGGACACATTTTTTTTTTTTTTTCATTATTGTGTTATGCTTAATTAATTTTTGATGGTTAAAAAAAGCTTAAAATGAAACTATCAAAGAAATTTATTTCAAAAAATGTGCAAATATGTTGCAAATTTATTTGCAATATAATATAAATGCTATATTCGTAAACAAAACAAAGCAACAACAACAACAACAAAAAAACGAAACTGATTTTTTTTCTTTGTCAAAGTAATCTTTCCTGCCATTTTAAAGTCTTTTGATTGAGCCGTTGCAAAACAATTTTCATTTTTATTTAGAAACATAAAAATTTCTATAGGATGAGATACGTACGTAAATAAAAGGATACAAATATCAGTATTACGTACTTTTTTTTTTTTTTTTGAAAAAATTACTATCCGCATATTCTCATTTGTCTTGAAACTGTATAACAAGAAATGCTAAGATTAAAACTGCATTGAAATCGGATTAATAAAATATTATGCATTTTTGAATGACATTTTACATACTAGCAACTTTCGGCGACCCGTTGGTTCAGCCTTCAAATTAATTACGTTCAGTTCGTAACGTCAAGAAACTGAATTTAGTGCTTTGCTTTAATGTAATTTTTAGTGTTCTGAAAATATTTTTGCTGCCAACAATCAGGATATAAAGTGGACAAAAAATGTTTACTATTTAAAATTTTGATGAATGAATTTTATGAAAATGCATCGAATGAATGAACTAGATAAAATTATCTGCTACTAATGGGATGTCATGTTTAACTCTTAAAAACACTGAACAAAATAAATTTCTACGAATATGAAACTTCAGATTAAATTGGTTTAATGAATTAATTTCAATTGTAATAATGGCACATATCTTAGCGAATTATATTTAAACGACGCACACAAAAGAATAAAGCATTCATAACTTGATATGATTTTAGCCAGGAAGATAGCAACAGCATTCCGGGAAAAATTAAATTTTACAAAAAATAAAATAGAGCTCTGCTCAAGTGTCTTAACTATGAATTCAACTTAAACTTCATCCGCCTGTGCGTTTATTTTTCGTTCATTAGTTTCATTAGAAGGAATTTTTATCTCCTTCGCAATCATTCATATTTTTTGTTTTGCTTCATAGTTGCTGACGGGGGGAGGGGAAAAAAAATTCATATTGTTTTGGGGTGTTTTTTTTTTTTTCATGCCCTTTTCAGAAATGTCGATTTTTTTTTTATTCGCTCACTTTTGTTGTCGTGAGTGAAACCCCCTGTTCTGTGGAGAACAGAAATAAAATAGAAATATAGTTAGATAGTGGAAATCTGGGTTTCTTTTTTTGGGGGGGGGGCGTGTATGTCTTTTATTTTTTTTAATATGTGAAAGTTGATTTTTGTTATTTTCTTTTTTAAAAAAAACAATCTTGAATAAATTATTATTCTTTCTATATGAGTCACTTTTTTAAATAATTGGATAAGAAGCAAAATCAATTTTATGTAAACGTTTTTTTAAACATAGTTTTTTTAGCATACCTTAAAGAAGAATTTTTAAAAATTTAATTAATTTCCTCTTCTTTAAGTCTTTAATTATTAGTTCATTGTTGTAAATTTAAAAAAACTCGCCAAATTTACAAACAAGTGGCGCCATGCCTGTTAAATGAAAATTTTACGAAATATTTGTATTAACATAGAATTTCTGAAAATAGTAAAATGTTATATCATCATCGGGAATTCAAAAATCTGCAAAACTGAATAGTCTAGAATGATGAATGAAAAACTGATTTTAAAACTTCATATTTATAAACATGAAACAAACCAAATTCAATAAAAGCACACCAAGGGTGGTTTTTTTTCTTCCCCAAATCCTTTTTCAGTGCTTAAATTTCTAAATATTTCTCTAATTTCCTACGTGTTTAAAAATTAATAAGCTCGCATTATTTTATGAGCCCTTTATATTTCACTCAAGGACATTAGCCATTAACCTTTTTATCTCCTTTTGAACTGCAAAATAAATGGAGTTTTATGAATGAATTGAAGATTGTTGAATACTAATGAAGCTCTCCGGGCTATTATTAAGCAAGAGGTGATAACTTTCCTCTATTTTAGTTGCTTCTATTGAATCTGATTGCGTTCTCATTTCCGAACAACCAGCAAGAGTTTTCTGATCTGCTTGTGTGCGTGTAAGCTTCAAAAAGACATATTCATCGTCATTTTGCGGTGCATCATATTTGAACTTTCCGATACCAAATGATATTTCCCTTCAAATTACTTTTAATAATTATCACTTGTACTTGTATTGCAGTGGTATGTTCCGAGACGGCCAAGTGATCTAGATAGAAATGAATGATGAAATGAATAATTTCAATTACTTGATTGATTCTCTAGATGAAATGAATGATTGTAATCGTAAAGTATTCCTACATTTTTTTAAAATATTACATGTAATAATTTGGACTGAAGAGAGTCAATGTATATATATGTTTGCATCGTTAATTCGAATATCATTCATTCCATTTACTTCGCAGACTCCCTTTTTTAAAAAAAGTTATATAATTTAGCAAATTTTCTATTGACTACTAGAGTTTTTTATAAATACGGCTTTAAACTCAAATAAATTGAATAAAAACTCGTTTTAAAAATATGATTTTGTATCCAAAGTAATTTTTTTCATTGTTTTGACCCTTTTTTGTTTTTTGTTCATTATTATGAAATCAAATCCACTGTGAAGCAGAATCGGTCAATTGATCTGAGGAATTCAAATGCCTTTTGAATTTGTTTCTCTTTCAATGTGCTGTGATGTGGAGTAATACACAATCCATCGTGCTTTTCGCGGTTCACAGGCCCAGGATCAAATGGCTGAAAGATTTCAAACTTGTAAAATCGCATTCTGTTTATTTTATTTATTCATTTTTATGCGTCTTTATAAGCACAAGAGAAACTATCGTAAGCAAATAGATACGGATTTTCTACAAAACTTCAGAAACAGCATTTTTTATTAAGAGAAATTTAGAAATAACTATCATTCTCTATTTTAATATCCTCTATTATTAGCGTAAAAAAATTAAAAAATAACGTCATTTGCGTACATTCTGTGAGGCAGAAGTTCCACATTTTAATGAAATAATTATAAACATTTCAAAGAAAGGCTCATAGAAATAAAGGTCAAATCTTGTGGATATCATCCTACGCTGCTCAGTTGGGGCGCAATTCACAATGAAATTGAATCACTCAAAGATTTCGTGAAGCAAGATTTTTCACAAAATATAATGAAACGTACTTTGAATCTGAAAATAGCCAATTTAAAGTACTCAATCCATCGAATAAAGGAGCCATTTGAGGTGAAGAGAAAAAAGATGTCGCCTGCTGTTTGCACTGCGTATCTAAGCTAAGAGATATGGCTGATTACAGAACGATCACTGTAGGTTTTTGTCAAGACATATGCTACATATGCTATGGCTGCCCATAGTTTCGCTAACATGAAAGGATGCTGTTCTTTCCAGTTTTTCAAAGAACTCTCTCTTTTCAACACTTTTTTTTTCTACGTATTACCCCAAATGTCATTTTTCTCACCTTTTCACTTCGCACAATGAGAGAAGAAAGGCTGCAACATCATTTTCAATATTTTGTGGGAAACCCATTTGACACTGGGACTTTGGATAGTCTTATTATTTTATTTTAGGACCTTATCAATCGTTATTTTTAGGAATGACTCTTTCTTATGAAGAGAAATAGAATTCGAATATTAAAACAAGGATTCTACATGTCGTAGCATATTGGAAGTCCCTATACCAATGAGAAACTTTTTGATAAGTAAATTTTATAGATATTTTTCGAAAGTGAGATAAACATTTACTTCGGAGCAATATTCTAAATAAAAACAGCAGCGAATAAATAAATAATGATTGTGGAAAATTCGATATCATAAGTACTGACAAACAAGCTGCTTCTTTTCTTGCTGGGTTTTTTCCCTTCTTTTTCTTTCTTTTAGATCACTCTTTTATCGGTGATTTTTAATTTTCGTTTAGTAGGTATTAATTGAAAGAAATTATTTAGGGACAAGAAAGAGAAAGAAAAAATAAAAACAAATGAATCTTGTTTAATATATTTTCCCGTTCAATTTCTTTTGTCTTAATCATTTTCTTCTTAAGTCATATGGTATGGTTTACTCAGAATTTCAAAATATTTTGTAGTCATTGGATGGAAGTTCGTATATAATTGTAAGAAACAATAAACAAATAAGGGTCGCACTTAAATAGCGGTTGTAATTCAAATTGGCGAATAGGTGTTTAACAGATTTTGCCCACAAATATGTACGTTTATACGTTTACGATACGTTAACCGATTATACGTTTCAGCATAGTCAATGCAGTTTGTATTGCATGTTAATTAAAAACTGCAATGAACATACAAATCCATTGTTAGATCTGGTTGTCATCACCTCGGAAAAATTACAATAGAATTGAATGCACGCTGCCTAAAATATAAGATGATTTAGAATATTGTTGGCGTATTTTTTACATTAAAATATTGTATTTGTATTTTTTAAATGCACTGAGAGTGCTGACCTGCCCGCTTCAAACGATCTTGTCACGAAGTTATCGGCAGCAAGCGAACTTTGCTTGTTAGAGATGAAGATATTTGATGAACAGCTCGTATTGAAAAGATTTAGTTCCACAATATTTTACGATTCTATACGTACTGTAATGATTATTACTTTTAGGTTTGCTCCGACTTTCTTTCCGAAGTGTATACGAAACTTTTTAGGCTGTATCTAAAGTGCTGTCCTTTGAACGCAGAACAGATGTTAATCATTCCGAGCTGAAGAGGCAAGGAGTGAGAAATGGATACCCATCAATCAGATAACTCCCTCAATCTAAAAACAATGGAACCGTTGATCACGTGGGTATGGGTCAGAACTTGTACTTATTTCATCTGGAATGTGAATAGGTTCTTCTTAGTTCTAATATGACCCTTGGTGAGTTGTCATGAATTCTTCTTTTGATTGATTGATTGTTCAAATGTTTAGAACGAGGTCTTTCATTTGGAGTGTTTCATTTATTCTCGATCCTTTTTTACAATCATTCTTTTTTAATAAACGTTATTAATGTCGAGAAGCAATGGGATTAAGAATTCATTCAACCTCTTTTTTAAAAAAAATTAAAGATTGATTCTGAGTATTAATTCAGAATTCAACTCTTGATTACTTCTTTTTTATTATTATTTATATATTAATTATATCATATACTAGAGAATATACGATGCAGAAAATAAAAATGGCTTGCCTTAGAAATTTGAATTACGTAATACATGATATCATCCAACTAGTACGTTCCCTGCATTTAAAATGGTCGGCGTTCCTTTCCAATACTGTAATTGTTTTCCAATTTACTGATTATACAATCTCATGGTAGCTGATTTTTCAATAGAGTCATGATAGGTTTGGTCTGGATCAGTTCGATTTATATGAAGCAAATACCGTTTCGGTTACTGATTCAGTCAAAGTAGATACAGAATTGTTGAAATTTCAGATGGATCAAGGTGACACAGTTGAAGCTTTGATTTGTATTGGAGACTCTGTGGTGGGTTGTATTTTCGAAGAAAAGTTAATTTGCATTTCAGCTTGCATATTTTTTTTTCTCCAAATTATTTCTTGAATCTTATTTGTAATATTAGGTGAATTTCATTTTACTTTGGGCAGCTCTTCATTTTTCTGCATAAAATGCACAATCATATTGGTGATAATTCATGTTGCGCAGATTTATGCTCTCATTCGACTGAATATATAAAATGAGAAATCAATATTATTTGAACTATATTTTCATTTGTATCTTACTATATTAGTTAATTTTTTCCTACAAATTTTTACTTAGCAATAACATGGTTTTTAAAAAAATTAGAAAGGAAATTAAAATTTAAGATATTTGAACCCGCTTCCTTGTTGAGATATTACATTCTTATGCTTTGATACATGAATCTTTGTTATGCTATCTGGAATGGTTTTGGACAAATAACTTTTCTTATTTCCAAAATGGAGAATATGTTTTATGATATTCTAAACAAGTACAAATAAATTTAAAAAAAAAAAATAATACGCATTCTTTTATTAGTGTGCTGAAATTGTATTTTTTCTTTTAATTATTTTAATCTTTTTTTTTATTTTATAGTTTATTTTTAGTAATGTTAAGAAATCTTTTTTTTTCCCTAATTATCTACCAGGCTGGACCATTTATGTGATATCAAGATTTAACTAAATTATTAAACTTTCTGGTAATTAACATCGATAAAAAATAAAGTAGCTTGCATTGTTATCGAAAACACAGACGTTTTTAAACCTCAAGCAAGCACATCAAGAAGCAAATAAAAAATCTATAACAAAATGCTAGAATTTGATGGTTTTTCAAACACGGTTTTAGAAATTTAATTTATCACATTCGAAAACCGGTTTAAAAAAAAAAAAAAGAAAGAAAGAAAGAAAAAGAAAACTGGTTTTCTAGAACGCCTGGATATTCCGATTCTTCCCCCCCCCCCGACAAAAAAGGGTATTTTATCGGTTGGGTCCGATTCGTTTCGTAGCTGAGTGCTTAAGAGTGCCATATACAGAGGACAAAACCTGATGTCGACGAAAGCGCCACCTATCAATGGGGGAAATGAGGCGTTTACCAAACTAACGAAGGAAGGTTTGATTGACAAGCCGAATAACACCTAACAAGAAAAGAATTCCTAGTCACCAGAAGATATTGCTGTGTAGGAGTGTGGCATTCAGAAGGTCAACCGACCCACCAAACTGCCCCCAATAAAACTTCCCCTTATTCTTGGAAGAGGTCTTCTGAAAACCGACACTGTCTTTGTACATCACGAGAGGGGTTTTTGAACCACCCAAACTCGTTTAGAAAATATACCCTTTGGGTTGCAGAGAAAAATCTTTCTGAGGGCCGCGTGAATAGGACTTTAGAACATGGAACACATCACTGATTAATTATTGAAGTACTTCGATTTTGAGACATTTAATTGCTCTTCACAATTATGTTAATTAAGATTAGAGAATCCGGTAATTTAGAAGGAGTAATTGAATAATTTAATATTTATAGTATTTCGTTTAGCAAGACTTCATTTTTTTGCAAGAAATGTGATTGCTAATTTTTTAATCCAAGGGAATTGGGGAAGATCTATGGGCCTATGTAAATGTAAGACCTCAAACTCATCCCTAAACAATGGGCTCAATCCTTTCTCTCAATAGATTTAGTACTAACAGCGAATTTAAAGAAAAGATCCCTAATTTTCAAAATTTTATATTTTAAAATTATTTATTTAAAAATATTAAATAGGCTTGAATGAAAAAGGAAGCGAATAAAAGTGAATTTTCCAACCCATGCTACGTATTTGATACTAACCACCTTTGGCGACCAGCTGGTTCACCATGAGTAATGCGTTCTAAAATTTTCAATTAAATCACATATTCATTAGCTTTGAAGTAATTCTGGGCATTGATTGGACTGAAATTAATATTTGCTTTAAGATGATGGACGGAAAGTTCTAAAAGAACACATTGCCTAATAACATTCTTTAATTTTATAAATCAGTCAGTTTTAACTAAGGTTATGCTTCCAAAATATTAAAAATGTTTTTTTCGGTGATGTTGCTAAAATATTAAATATGTTTTTTTAGAAAAAGTGAAAGAATTATTGAATTAATGATACAGATATTGCAAACGATTATAGAAATATGCCATTAAATTGGAATTTCAATGCATATCCTGTCTACATTCAATCAGGTTTACAGTAAATAAAGAAGATTTGTTGAATTAATTATTTAGATATTGCAAACGATCATAGAAACCTTTTCTTTGGATTTATTTTTTTAGAAAATGTCACATCTTATATCTCTTGTTTTGTCCAGTCACGTGCTAAAAGTTGCATTTCTTTAAATTTATTTTGCGATGATCGTTTATTTTTTAATTGAACTTCTGTCATTATTTTCTTTCATTTTATCCAGTCACATACTAAAAAAAAAAAAAAAAACCATAGTTAAAACATTTCTTTAAAAATTCGTTAAAAATAAAAGTTTAAGTTATAACATTAAAATACTGATACCATTAGAAAGCTAATTTTTTAATCTTTAAATTGATGTAAAAATCATGTTTGAGCACTAATATTTTCGGAAGTGATAGCGGAAAAACCTTGAAATTTCGTTTAAATTTTAATTAATTCTAATTCTAATTAAAAATTCGAAAAAGAGCTCCGAGGTGCACATTCCCGACCTCCAAGGTATACATGTACCAAATTTGGTAGCTGTAGGTCCAACGGTCTGGCCTGTGGAGCGCCAACACACACAAGCACACATTGAGCTTTATTATAAGTATAGATATAGATAGATGACTTGGTATTTCTATGCAGCTAGGATACTGATTTCTCCCTAATTTTCGCAAAAAAGAGAATGCCCTAAATTTTAATTAAATGAGTCATTTGAAACACATTGAAAAGGAAAAATAACTATTTTGAAAATAATGTTAGAAAAAGTAAGTAATAGCATTTATCCTATGTGGAATACAACCAACTTAATATGATAATAAGCATAAATTGGAAGAAAAAATAATTAATGAAATTGCATATATTAGATTAAATGTCTCCTGGTTTTAGAATGTTTAAAAATGAAAATTCATCTTGGCTTTGTAATAATATATATAATCCGGTCACGTATATTTAACAAAGAAAAGAATAAAGAAACAGCAAACTTTTCTTTCTCTGATATCCGGAATAAGTCAAAACTTATCCGCATTTCTGAAGACTCAGTTTTTTTTCAAATTTGTAAGTAACTAAAATTTAAAAAGAAAATTGTTTAATGAGATTCAATTAAATAACTTGGTAGGAATGTTGCTTCGCTCAAAATAGAAATTATGATTATCCATATATAATCCTGAATTGGTAGAAAAATAGTAAAATATATTGTTACATGAATGCCAATGCACATTAAAAAACCTTATATCTCTGTCATATAAGAAAAAGTTTTTATGAAAGAAGTGATCAACTTATTTTTAGTTAATTTTTATAATCCAGATTTATGGTTGCTAAAATCAGCTTGCTTTGGATCACTTACTCACAAGAGTATATTTAACTTCAAATTCTATAGATATGCAACATTTACTACTAGGTTAAAAAAAGGCTTATACTGTTCCACATTCTGTCCTAGGCATCTTTCTAATTTTCAATAATCTCACAAAAATGGGAACGTGGAAAAACGAAAGTATTTAAAGTTTAATTAATACAAAAACTTTCTCATTCAGCATTGTTTATGCGCATTACAGATTATATTCTCATCTAATATAATTAATTTCACTAACATTGATTCGTATACATCCAATAATTTATTACATTAAAAAGGCACAGGATTTAAAAATGGATACACTTTATAAAAATTTCACTGTTGCATATTTACGAAACCTGAATTGTAATTATAAGTTTAAAAAAGTATATTAAAATTATATTTTTATATCGAAGTCTACGCATTATGTAAAAATAAACCGTTTTTTCATAATTTCACCATAAAAAAGTTTAAAAGAAATATTGGTCGCAACAATGAAAGAGAATTGGATTTCATTTCAGCAATTAAATATATATTAAAGAAAAATACGTTTACAATATTTTTTTAATATAGATTAAAAATATGAAAAAAAAATTGCAGCAAAAAAGTGACATTATTAATTGGGTTATTCTTTGAATTTAAAAATGTCGAAAAAACTTTTTGTGCTGTAAAATTTTAGGAAATTATCACGTAAAACGCCAAAATTTAACAACATTTTTAATTAATCAAAATTATCATTTTTCAGTCACTTGGTAGCTGCTCGCAATTCTTGGTTTTTACTTGTTCTGTTAAACAATTATTTTCTCAAAGCCCAAATATAACCAATGTAAACACACGAATAGATCGAAAGATCAAAAGTAAAATATATGGGTACAGAAATGCTAATATACATTTTTTTTAAAAATATATTGCTTTGTTGTCATTTTGCTGTTGAAATTTTAATTTAATAATAAGGATGCAAGAAAATTTCTCTAAAAGCGTTATTTAAGATTTCTAAAATAGCTCTCAAATCACTAATGTAATTAGCAGATTTTGCACGGAGTTGCCCGTAACTTGATAAATATTAGCAAAATCAGAATTATAAAATAAAGCTATTAAATTGTGTTGATCCTTAAAAAGTCAAAAAATAATCATTTTAGACGGGTTTAAAAATTTTTTTTAGAACGAAATTGCTTAGGGAACTAATGTAATTTAGATACAGATGAGTATAGATCACCGCGATTTTGAAGAAAACGTATTCAGAAATGTGAGAATATACAAATATTAGTAAATAAAAGAGGATATAGATCTTCTTATATCTTACCTCCCTTTAAATTAATTTAATTCTAGTAATTATTTTTCCGATAAAAGCAATATAATTTTTCCATTAAGAATAAAATTTATTATGCTTTATTGCAAAATATATAAATAAGATGAGCGTTAAGTACAAGATCAAATGTATGAAACATTGATAAAAATCGTAGACAAAGTAGCAACGAATTATAAAAAAGAAAACAAATTATAGTTATAAAAGTGTGCGGAGAACAAAAAATTTTGGAAACACTCTTATTTGTTTGAAAGTGTTTTATTTAAAGGTGTTTTGTCCTTTTTTTTTTCTTTTGGGCCTCTATAATAGTTGATGGATCCCGAATTTTCATAGATCGTGGATATCTTGGATCAACAAGTTCTGGCAATAAACAGTCAAAATAAAAGAAGCTCAATTTTTTCTCCATTTTTTGTTGCCAAAATATAGCATCACGAGTTATTTTTTCTGTTTTTTGCCCCTTCTCCTTCCACATTGAAAATATACAAAAGCACCTTTGCGTTATATGCAGTTGACCCTGCACTTGAAAATAATACTTGTGGTTCTTTTTCACAGTTGTTTTCCCATCTTTGTTTAATTTCCAAAATGGATTATTTTTTTCTTTTATTGCCTCATCTGGAGAAATATTTCTATAGGATGTTGGGTATTTTACTTCAACAATCTCATCATTACCAATCAGCCCATCCCCTGCGCAGATGACCACAGCTGTGATGGTAAACAAAATGAAAATAAAAAAAGACAGAAAGAAAATGTTGAGGGGAAGACGTAGTGAAAACCAGATAAGAAAAGTCATAAACAATCAGAGGGTAAAGGGAGGGGTTATAGTGTATTCTTCCGCGAATGGGTGGAGTTAAAGGCGCATTGGGGGGAAAGTGTAATCTATTTTTCCAATTTAGGTCTAAAATACTGTTTTTAAACATTAAAAAATTTTTTTTTTAAATTTGCATCGGAAAGAAGATACCCAAAAGAATGCATCATAGGAGCTACTTTTATTTTATTTATGATAGATTTTTTAATAAAAATGTTTAAATGGTGCAGTCGAAATTATGTCATATTTTAATAAATATTTAAAAAATACTATGATAAGTCCGAGAAAAAATTACTTCCATAAAAACCTGTGTTTTTATTTCTTCTATCAATTGCAGTTGATTTCATAAAACAGAAACCTTAATATCTAACGGAAAAAGAGCTTAGCATTTTCTCCATAGGATAACATTACGCTTGAAAATTGTAGGTGGCGTGTATACGGCACCCTTAAGGCAACGAAATGCAAATTTATTAACATGCGAAGGTATATTTGAATTTCTGTTAAATGAACCAAAAAATTTAAACACTGAAACAAGTTTGAAATTATTACATGCATTAGAAGAACGGATTCAAAAAAGAAGACAAGTAGAATTATTTACTTTAATTAATTACTCTTTTGCTGAATTTGCAATATGCACAAAACATTTCTTGTTCAGCGAAGAAGTTCAATGCTCTATTTTCAGCTTCAGAAACCGAAATTATTAAGTTATCTGGAAAGATATTTTCTAAAATATTTCCAAATTCTTATGAATTTGAATCCTTCCGATTCTGATGAAGAGCAAATGGAAAAAACTACTCATTAGAGTAACACTTTTTAATTAGAAGTCATGGAAGAATCAATTCATAAGTTTCTTGAACACCCTGAAAAAAAAAACTTACAAATCCAAAGACAATGAATGCTGAATTTTCAATATATGAGGCAACGAATAAAACATCCAAAAATTTATGTTTCTGTATAAACCAGACAAAATGCCATCTTTAAAAACATGAAGCAAATCGAGGTGAATAAAATTATCTAAAACGGCAATGATGAGGAATAAAAATTAACTTTAAAGTCATGTAAAAATTCAAATTTTGAACCAAAAGAGCTTTTGTAAAAACAACAAGGTTTTATTAATTTATTTGAGAAAAAATATTTTCTTCTGCTGATATATTTCCTCGAGTACTATAGTCTCAAAGTTTTAATCATATGTTAAATTTACTCATGCTTCCATATTATCTTAATTGTTACAAAATTCTGTGTTAAAGGAAAAAGAAAGAAAGGGAAGATTTTTTTTCTATTAAAAAAATCTGCTTTTCAATGAGTTTATTCAAAAATGTATCACAGAAATCGATGACGAATGATATTTCTTTCATATAAATACCATATCGACTTTAGAACAATAATCTAGATTTTGGTAAATGAATTATTTTACATGAATATAACCATTTGCATTAAACAAAAGAGTTTGGGTTTCATTAGTTTTTGTTTTATTTCTTCTTGATTCGTTTGTTTAATTCAGTAAGTTTGAACTCTAAAATGTATGTTACTTAAATATAGGAACTTCAAAAAAAAATGATTGTTTCTTAAGTACAATTAAATGATGTTAAAAGTATTGAAATGATTTGTAAGATAGGAATAGTTATAAAGACAAATCTTGAAATGAAGTAAGTAGTAAGAAAATATTTCAACTACGAGTGTTAATTTTCCGTGCTGTATAAGTTTTTAAAAAAAAATTCTAGAGTAGAACGCCTTTACAAATTTAAACTTTTCTGTTTATCATTGTAGATTTAATTTCAATGTTGTTGCATTAACAAAAAAATCTGCTCAGATAAAGATAAATTATTTGTTCATTATATGACTTTGCATTTTGTATATGAAATATTGTAAGAATATGGTGCATAAAATAATAGCTTCCTAAATCAGAAGTATATTAATGTTTTGCTAACTGATCATTTTTATCTGCAAAAATTTTTTGGTGATATTAGCTGAATCCAAATTTAATTTTCTTCTAATCGCTCTATTTATTAAACCCTAATACAAATCTATAGATAAAATATAAAACAGAATTCAAAAAATATTTACATTAATGTACGTAGTAATAAATTTACATTAATAAATGCAGTATATGTTCTTCAGAAACTTTAATTTTTTTTTATAGATCGTTCTTGTATGCAAAATAAACCATTAACAATAGTATTGAATGAAGTTCTGGTAATATACCTTGAACAAAATACACCTACACCTTTGTTGAAATTTTTATTGATTATCTATGCGTTTTTTAACCATATTATAAGCAATATAATTATTTCTAATTTCAGAAGAATTCATGGCCATTTTAAACCTTCCAGGGGCCTTGTGATAATGCAAATCTCGAAACAACCTATTCTATACCCTCCAAATTTTTTTACTTATTTTATTTTAATTTTTACTTATTTTATTTTAATTTTTTTTTTATTATTTTAATTTTTATTTTTTTTAATTTTTAATTTTTATTTAATTTTTATTGTAAATTTTGAAAATTGAAATCTCAATTCCCTTTTTAAAAGATCAATATAAAATTTCGAGAGCAAATGATTTTAGAGCATTAATTTCTTTATTAAAAGAAATGAAGTCAGATATCTGTTATTATATTGCATGAGAAACTCTTGCTGTAACATTAAAGAAATTTTTAAAGTGATGTTTAATTTCTTCATAATTATATAGCATTCACTTCTGTTTCTCTAATATTTCAAACTAAACTGCTTTCAAATGAATTATCGTTACATTGATATACAGGTTCCTTATCTAAGCAGCTCTAGGAATAAAATATGCGATAAATTAAGGCTCTAGATTGAATTTTAACTATCTCTTTGACAAATAAAAATTAATGGGAAAAAACCCCAATTCAACAAAATAAGTTTTAAGTTTTTAATTTACACTGCAGAATAAGGATTTTTCTCCCGTATTCCCTGATTTTCTGGACTAATATTTCATTTCCCATAAATTAATTCAATTTATCATTTAATTTTTAGTTTGAGAATAATTTTTCTTTGTTACTTTTTAGGCTAATCACTTTTTGTTAAGCTATGTCATTTTCTGAGACTCGTCATATTTAAATTTCTTCATTCATCTAGGATATTATGTTAACTTACCTGCATATGTATTTTGATATTAATATTTATCATAAGTATTCTTTATAAGCTTCTTATGCATACTACTTTTAAAATTCACAGTCTCAATGAAAAAAAAAAGAGAGAGAGAGAGAGAATACAGCGTTTCAAAATTACCTCAATTTGTAACAATGTCAAAAAAGACAAAACAAATCACACTGAGAATGTTTAAAAATGATATTTAATATATTGCAACAGTATAAAAATCAAATAAATAGTAAATGCGGGAAAACTTTAAAAAATAGTAAAAAAAAAAAAAAAAATGCTTTCTTACTTATTATTCCATTTTCAGTTGTAAGGTTCTACTAAAATATCCCGAATTTTAATTCTAATTCATAAAATAAAATAAAGACTGTTTTAGGAACAAATAACGAACTACCAGATAACATACGCAAAGATATACAAAAGGGGGGGGGGAATGGAAAAAATTGATTTTTAACACGGTTAACACGGTAATTTGACAGATATCTCCGAATTTTTCGTTTAAAATTATTCAAAAATTAAAGTGAAGAATATTCAGACTTTAATTTAAAAATTTTAATTCATAAGATAAGATTTTCGTCCAAGAATAAAAGCGAAGGTACACTGCTGGAAAAAAAATCCCAACACCAAGAAAATATTCTTGTACACTAATGAAATTTTAGTAATACATTTGTCTAAGTAACATATTTAATTGATTAAAGTTTCAATATCACAGGTACAGCCATTGGCGAGAAGAGCCATTTCAAATGTGAAATGTTGGTACATTAGTAACCGGTGTAATCGCCAGAATTTTGAATGCAAGCATGCGAACGTGCATGCATTATGTCGTACAGGTGTCGGATATCAGTTTGTGGGATGGAGTTCCATGCCTGTTGCACTTGGGCGGTCAATGCAGGGACGGTTATTGCTGGATGTGGATGACGCTGGAGTTGTCGTCCAATGATGTCCCATACGTGCTCGATTGGAGAAAGATCTGGTGATCTAGTAGGTCAAGGCAACATGTCGACACTCTGTAGAGCATGTTGGGTTACAACAGCGGTATGAGGGCGAGCGTTATCCTGTTGGAAAACACCCCCTTGAATGCTGTTCATGAACGGCAGTACAATAGGTTGTATCACTAGACTGACGTACAAATTTGCAATCAGTGTGCGTGGGATAACCCCGAGAGTGCTCCTGCTGTCATACAAAAATTGCTCCCCAAACCATAACTCCAGGAGTAGGCCCTGCGTGTCTAGGCCGCAGACAGGTCACTAGCAGGCGTTCACCTGGCCTCCTTCTAACCAACAAACGGCTATCACTCCGACCAAGGCAGAACCGGCTTTCATCAGAAAACACAACAGATCTCCACTCCGTCCCCCAATGAGCTCTAGCTTGACACCACTCACGTCGCAAACGGCAGTGGTTTGGAGTCTGTGGAATGCACTGTACTGGGCGTCTGGCTTGGAGCTGTCCTTGAAGTAACTGATTTGTAACAGTTCGTTGTGTCACTGTGGTGCCAACTGCAGCTCGAATTTCAGCTGCAGACGCATTACGATTAGCCACAGCCATACGCCGAATACGACGGTCTTCCCTCTCAGTAGTACCACGTGGTCGCCCGGAACCTGGTCTTCTTGAGGCAGTACCTTCCCTTGACCACTGCCGCCAATACTCATGCACAGTGGAGACATTCCTGCCAAGTCTTTCAGCAATATCGCGGAAAGAAAACCCACCTTCTCGTAGCCCTACAACACGACCTCGTTCAAACTCAGTGAGCTGTTGATAATGGCTTCTTCGTCTTCTCAGAGGCATCCTTGACTAACATTAACCCACTACGTCAAATCTCAACTGTAAAGAACGATCACGAACCTTACAGCGCTTATTTAAAGCAAACCTCATTTGCATGTTCATAGTGTCGCTACTAGCGCCACACTTACGCGCGTAGCTCGAAATTTGAATCGATGTCATCTTTCAGATGTATAAACACGCCTACCAAATTTCGTTTATCTAGCACAGCTCCTTCCTAGTGTTGGGATTTTTTTCCATCAGTGTATATAATGCTTCTATCGGTCTATTTAAAACATAGACCATTGTGCGTAGAGATACTAAATTTAACACAAGTATATTTGGGAGAAAAAAACATGCAATTCAGTGTGTTAATAAATATTAACACAAAAAATATGTTATCTCTAATGTAAATTATCTTAAAATTTTAAAAAAATCTTTAATTTTATTGATTTATCAGTTTTTAAGTTGTGTATTTTTATTCTGCAAAAAGATTACAGATTTTGGATAATCATGTATATTTTATAGTCAAGATCTTCCGGTTATGTTTTCATTTGTAAAGATAAAATTTTCATAAAGGAGAATATTAGATTTTTAAATATAAGATGTATTTTTATAGCTATATCAGGTTTATTAAGTTATTTATTTCATTTGTATATGAATTATGTATTTGATTCCCAGAAGTTCAAAAGCTTTGAACAGATTTAGTTTCAAATAGTAGGAAATTTATCAATTGTTAAATTCTCTTATTGACTTATGCGCTATTAATCATTTGAAATGTACATTTAAATGATCAACTTCTCTTAAAACAATTAGAATAGTTTGTGATGGTAATAATTAAGTTGAGGTGTAATTTTTTAGAGTGGAATCTCTATTTTACATTTTCTTTTAAAATTTATTGATTTTTATTTGAGAACTACAGTGGGCCCCGAAATTGAGTATACACTTCGAAAGTCTGAAATATTTTATGAAGAATAAGCCAAATTTTACTATGAAATAATGGAATTTTCCTGTGACGATCCTCCAATCCTGTCCCTCCTGCTTTGTGAGCAAATAAAGCAGTTTCGTCTTTCCTTTTTTTCCGAAAATAAAATGAATATGAACATTTCTCGAAAAACTATGTCACAAAATTGAGTATACACTTAATGAAATTGTCAGTTTACTACCAGTTTTTAAAAAAAAATGAATTCGTTAAACTATTATTGGCGTTATACATGACAGATGTAAACTTTTTAATAGTTTCTCACTGGCATAATTAACTGTCTTGCTATCTTAAAATTACGAAATGAGCTCTAGGAAGGAAACTTCTGAAAGTGAACGTTGTTTAGTCATTAAATGGTCAGAAGATGGCTAAATCTCTCCGAGAAATTGCTTCGTTAATTGGAAAAGGTCCTGGTTGTTTTCAAAAAATAATTCAAAAGTATCTAAAAACTGGATCTGTGGCCAATATTCCAGGAAGAGGACGTAAGGAAATTATAATCGCTACTGCAAAGAGGAATATTATACGTTCCGTAAAGAAAAATCCGAAGTTAAGCGTTCTAAAAATAGCATCGTCGATGTCCTCAGAGATTGGAAGAACCGTTTAAGCTTAAACTGTTAGACGCGTTCTTCATAATGCATTATTTCATGGCCGTACTCCAAGACGAAAACCTCTCATTAGTCACACCAATAGAAAAAAAGGCTTTCATTCGCAAAAACTCATATTTCAAAACCGGAATCATTCTGGAACACTGTTCTGTTCTCCGATGAGAGCAAATTTAATATGTACGGAAGTGACGGACGTTATAAGTATTGAGACAAGTTGGGAAAGAAGTAGACTCTGCGAACACCATACGACGGTTAAGTATGGAGGTAGATCCCTCCCCGTTTGGGGCTGTAAGGCAGCAGGAGGAGTTGGAGAGCTTGTCTTTATTGATAGCATTATGGACAGAATGGTATATCTTGACATCTTAAAGAATAATTTACATAAAAGGGCCAACAAAGTGGGACTTGTGTCAAGCTTGGTCTTCCAGCAAGACAAAGATCTAAAACATACGGTGAAGATAGTCAAATTATATTTGTTGTACCACTGCAAGCAGCAACTACATACTCCACCACAATCTCCAGATCTAAATGTTATAGAAAATTTATAGGTTCAGTTGGAAAAATCCGTCCATGAACATGATGTGACACGTAAAGAGGATCTAAAGAAGGTCTTGCGAGAAGAGTGGGCAAAAGTTTCAGTTGAAACAACAAAAAAGTTGGTGGAATCCATGCCTCAAAGATTATGAGATGTGATCCAGGCAAAAGGATATGCAACGAAATATTAATTTGCTTTTATTATAAAAATTAATAAAGATGTATACTCAATTTTGTGGTGTAGTTTTTTATCCAAGTCTCATATTTATTCTTTTTTTTAAAAAAATAAACTCGATTTCGTAATTTTTTTCTTTACACATTGGAAGAGGAGGGGAATTAGTATTAACAGTAAAACACACGATTTCCTTTTTGCAAAATTTAGTTTGTTAGATAAAAACATACCTTACACGACAAGCTGTATACTCAATTTTGAGACTCACTGTATATTTAGCATACTTGGACTGTGAATGAATAATTCAGAGTACCTTTGTCGTCCAGTTAGTATTCAACGCTCTTACGTTGATTTTTTACCTTCAGTGTGCTCTGCACTTGCCCCATTTTCTGTTTATTTTTTTTTATGTACAAAATATTTGTTTTTTCAGTTACGTTACTGGTAAAATATAGCAATATTTTAAAACGGAGGCATTTAAAAAAATTCCAATAGTGTTTCATTCTCATTTTAAATCTTATTCATAAATACAAAAAATCTCAAAAAAAAGTATTACAAGCATATCCAAGGTTGACACATACTCATCATGGAAAAATCTAATCTTCATATTCTGGTCACAACGATTCGGAAATTATATATATATATATATATATATATATATATATATATATATATATATTCTGAACAATAAGGTAAAAGACATGATGAAATATTTCTACGAACGGTTTTTATGCGTATTTTTTGAATTTTAAAATATTGTAAAAACTGTTTTTTACTGTAAATTTTTAGAAAGTTATAACGAAAATAAAGTCAATATTTCTTTTATTTTTTGATGAATTAAAATTTTAAAAAAATCATTTTTCTACCTTTTAAAGTAAATATCTGCCAAATTTCATAGATAAACGTCGTAGTGTGTATAGAGTCAGCATATCTCGTGCACATAGACAAAAGTTTTTTTCTTATGTTTCAGAACTTAGATAAAACGCCAATACCCTTTCCTGCCAAATACTCTTGCCAACAGATAACATGTTTTTAGCAAACCTAGACTAATTACTCTCTACTCCCTTTTTTCAATGGGCTTAGAGTGATTTATTAGCCTTTTATGACCTGTACGAAAGTGGTAGTGCGCATTTGTCCTACTACCATAGTCTAGAATATGTTTAGCTGTAAAGTGTCAACGTAGTTTCGCTTGGTAGAAGATCAGTGAACCGAATCCACGAATAAATATTCTGGTATAGATAACGTATCTGCACTGGTCAGTTCGAACGACAGAAAAAAAATGAAAAATAAAAGCAATAAATAAATACACTTTCTGTTCAACAAGCACCATTGTAAATGTGTTTTTAGAACAGTCGAAAGGTAGTTCGATGGATTACTTGAAAGTCATATTCTTATGCCCGAGCAAAGAAACGATGACTGGTCAAGTTATTTCAATGAAAGTGATGTCAAGAATTTCTCCTATTCAGTGTTACCGCTTCAGGAAGAAAGTGAGATTTTATCCACCTTTTTTTACCCCCAAATTTGTTTCATTCTTGTTTGAAATCGGATTGTTATTTGAGCTTCAGGAGGATTGAGTATAAAACTGAACTGACACTCACAGATGTAAGCGCTGCTTTCTTTCCCTACAAGGTTTATAAAATAAAGCCTGAAGTGCAAAAATAATCTCCTATTCACATAATAAAATTCGCTTCATTATATAAATATGCTTCTGAAGATTTGTTCAAAGTAGTTTCAGTAGCATATGAGAATAAGCGTGCTCATTAATCATCGATTCATTGTATCGCATCAGCTATTCACTTGCGTATGGATATTTTTTTAAATCTGGGCCAATTTCGAATCAAAAAGCAAAGGTAAAAAATCATTACAAAAAATTTTATTACTGGATTATATTAAATCCTGTGGTTCGTATCTTCATTATAGACTGGTATCTCGACAAATATATACGTAAATTTAACTTAGTACTATAAAAAATATTCATTTGGAAAGGTTTTTTATTTTTGAAAATTTAATTTGCTTTTTTTATGATATCACATCTCCTACAAATTTGTTATCAATTGCTATTTATATAATTCAGTCAATGACTTTCTCATCACAGTTGCTTTGGTTTGGTGTTTTGTTATTAAGTGAAGAATCACTTCAACTGTTCTGATAACGTCACAAACTATTAGTGGGGACTTCATAACCCTATGGGATATCACTAATGCTGCATTCCCAATTGTTATCGTGACACGCCTCAAGATCTGAGGTTTGCATCCTGAGGTTGCTTTCACCTTCCTATTAGGAAAGATATTTGCAAGTAATTAGCGCCCGCTGAAGCGTGACTGTTATATTCTCTTGGGAACAAAAGAAATTGATTGATGGTCGTAAAATATTAATTGAGTGGTCTGGCATTGTTTACTCAAAGCTCGTTTTTAAAACCGTGTTTAGAATTCCTTTGCCTTTTTTAAAAGTCGGTAGAAATTTGACGGACTGTTGGCTCACTCAAGCATATTAAACTGAAGCTAATTCAGGTGTTTTATTTTATGAATAAAATTTTATATATCCTACACAGCTGTAGAAAAGTGTTGAATTAAAATAGGCAGAGAGGAATATTAGTATCCTCTTCTTAGCAACATTTTTTTTTCATTGAGCTGTATGGAAAGGAGATTATCGATTAGTTGATTTCTGTCTTTAGGAGTTGATAGAAACTTATTCTACTGCAATTTTTGAACCTTCTTCCCCGGACCTTCAGCAGCAATCGGCTTAGCGATCGAGTTTTGATACTTGGCATATCTTTGGGACTTGTGAAAGCTCGTGTCTTTGCTTTGAAGTACTGTAAAAAGGATGGGGTTACTGGTTAGATGTTGTGTGTATCATTTGCTCAAGTCTCAAAATTTCCACAAATTTTTATTTTTGAATGTGACGCTGATTTCGCAGGAGATTGAAATAAAGACGATTTGTTACATATTTTGATTTCCATAAAAATTTACATATTCAGCGTCGTATTTCGGCCTCCATATTAAAAATGGTTGAGATTACATCTTTACTTCCCAAAGTGAACTGCATGAAACAGTAATCGTTGTTTACTTTAATGTTCACATCTGAAAAGGCGATTTTTAACACCAGTATATAAAATTGTTGCCCATTCTCTGTAACACAGGACCGTCATTAACGGAGGCGAAATCCGAATTTCTGTTTCGGCGTGTAGTTACTGTTTTTTAATGTTGAAATTGACTGATTTATGTGTGTGCGAATAAATCTAAGCATGAATGAATAACAAAAGTCAATGAACTGAGGCATGCAATTTTTGTTATTTTATATTTATGCTGATTTATTATATTCTCCTTTCTCCAGCCAAATTAAAGATTATTGCTAATATTTTATTTTAATATTTTTTTTCATTCGGCAATGCTTTTTTTATGTCAGGGAATTATTATTTGTTACAATCAGATTTTATAATGAGTTTTGATTTGAGTGTTTGTAAACAGTATGCATAGAAAATATTCATTTGCCAGAAAATGTAACTTCTAATGCTGCTGTATCTGAAATGTGATGCAATAATTTTTTAAAAAATTATTGCAGATATAAAAAACTTTTTATGTATATATTCTACCAAGGTGTATGAAATTTTCTGCTCTAACCGTTGTTAGTTAAGTTGTGACAGTTCGACTGAGCTAACGTAGGTAGACGGGCGCCTTTTCCGGAAAATAATAAAATACAATGGAATGCACCATTTGTGTCAACACCCAAAAGAAAAAGAAATTTAGGAATATTGTATAAAAAGAAAAAGTTTTTTCATTCTACATTCCATAGATAAGCGAATCGCGAACAGCATTGGATTGACCATCCTTGAGCCTCGGCGCATGCTGAACGCATCATCTGAGAGTTCTGTATCAGGTCAGTTACTCCTACACTTGAGTTTCTAAGGTCATCGTGGAAAACAATAGTTTACAGGCTGTTTATAAGAAGAAATTTCGTTGATGAAAAGTAGTTATGGAGACTAATCAACGCTTTCAAAAATGTCGTTTGAAAAAATACATAGAAATGACTTCCGCATATAAATAGCATTTCAAAATAAAACGTTTTACTATTCAGTGAGAAAAATTACAAGTAAATATTTTCTTTTATTTGTATATGAAAAATCTGTGGAGAGGATACTTTTCTTTTGTAAAGTGATTTATAACTAATGACTTCATATGAATTGTTTCATTACATGTCAAAGCTTCCACGAGTTGTTTTTACTTTTTTTTGGTCATACTATTTTTCATATTGCTAAGAAAATTCAAATATTTATTTGTTTACTTCAATAAATTCCAAGTCAAAATTGTTTCATATTTATACCGATAATATTTTTGTTTTAAATAAAGATCAAATTCTTTAGAGAGCAAAACTAATTGAATTTCTATCAGATTGTATATAAACATTATTTTGTGCTCGATAATTGATGTATATTTCGAGTTTCAATTTCTCAGTGAAATTAGTAAGATTGAATTCTTCTTTAGGACGAGAATGCCATTTGTGTGATTTTAAATCTAGACATTTCGTGCTGAAAAATGCGATACTTTGGCGTGCCGAAATCAAATTCAATTTCTGTGTGGCTGCAAATGATCCTTTGTAAGACGCCCAAAGCTTGACCTACGTCTTTTGCAAATTGTTTTCTTTCTTCGTTTATTGTTTTGACATTCTATAATCTTTAGATGGGTGGTTCTACTTTTAAACAGAAGGTGGCTTAACTAATTAGGGACAAGGTTATGGTATTCTTGCAAATAAATAGGATTTTTTGATCGAAATAGATTTTCCTATTTTATTGTTGTCACTGTTATTTGTGAAAAAGATGGTAGTTAAGTGATTGTTATTATTTCATTTACTCGTTTAACCAACTGGATTGAACAACTTTTGCTTATTTTACTTCTGTGTATTCTCCAGAACTTACATAACTGTTCTACTTAGTCACTGATGTGCTGTCGTTTCTATCCGGAAAAACGTTTTTCTCATATTAATAGTAAATATGGCAACTGTATAAATGTGTCAAATCCAGTGGTTTCAGTTCTTTTTGTATGCAAGGATCTGCTCATTCAAACTTACGCCCAAACCCGAAAAAAATTTCGAATGGCAGTTGTTTTCCAAACCGAAATATATGCTAAGATCACTTCATTATATCGGAGCACAATTTAATGTTTAAAAGTCAATTCGTTTAATGCATATTTGAATCAACAGCTCTTTTGCAAAAATGGTTCTTTTACATTTCTATATATATTTTAAAGCATCATTTTTTTAAACATTTGCTCGTCAATTTTGGACTATAAATTTCTGTTATTTATTGCTTTTTTTTTTTTTTTAAGAATGAAGGAAATGAAACAAAATTTCTTTCGTAGATTGCGATGAAACTAATGAGTCTCTAAAGAATGTGACGAATTTTATTGAAACAGAAGGCTGAGGAAGAAATTCAAAATATGTGCTCAACTATTCTCCAAAAATAAAAATCATCTTTTCTTTCCCAATTTTTTTTTTTTGTGTGTGTGTGTGTGTGTCGTTATAAGAATCTTGAAATAGAAATGCAGAACGGCTTGGCTATTTCGAGCTGACAATAAAAAGTCAATTGATCCGGAAATTCGAAATAAGAGGTTTGAAAAGGAATATAGCGAGAGAAAACGATAACTTAAAATGGTTGCAAAATTTTGGTTTTAATTCTGTCTGTTTTAATGAAAGTACATAATTAATAAATCAATAGTGAACAATTAAAAAAATAATAAGGTAGTAGTTTTAATGAAAAAGTGTTTAATAATTAATAAAAAATAATTTATATAAATATGTGAGTAATTGTAATATAAATAGCATGCAACACTTAGTACGTAGTGATTTTTGAATAAAACAAACAATATAATTCACATCAAATCTATTCAGATTTTTTTTTAAATCCTGGGAATCTTTTATTGCTTATTCATTGAATATTGTTTATAGAAAATGAATGAATTAGGAGATTGAAAAAGAATTTGCTGATAGTAGAATAACCTATGCTTTTAACTAATTAGAAGAGATGTGCTAACTAGCCCAAATCAAAATGAAAAAGTGAAATGATTCGAATTATATATTGAATTTTCCCTAAAATTTGATTGATCCCAAAATTTAACTGCATCCTTCATTTCGTCGGAGTGAAATAGTCACGAGCCCAGATTCACTGTCGGATGTTATTTTGAATGGTGCTCAACAACTGTCTCTTTCTTACACAAGTAGATTATGTTCAGTTTGCTCAACTGGCATCGTTCTGACGTCTGAGAAAAAGTTTCTACCTCGGGAACACTCGGCGTATTTTTGTTTCCGATGTTTGTGTCAATTCACATTTTATAGTTGAGAAGCTCCATTTGAAAAGAATATTACTTGAAATCTATCTTCTAGGCAGATAAGGTTCGTTTGTTTTTAATTGAATTGAAACTTTATTTGGAACTGAATATTAGCATAAATACCTCCTATCTGTCCAAAGCTGTATGTAATATCTGTAGGAAATGAGTTCAAGCAATATATGATAGCAATATAGTTTCTTTCATTATCATTCAGAAAGAACATCAAGTATTATAATTCTAAAAGAAACACAAACCTAATGTACAAAAATGAATAAATGAATATTTGTCTGTTCGCATTTTATATACTATCGTACCATTCATCTTATTTCGATAAAACATTGTTTAGTTATTGATTGATTGCACTTAATATTATTTTTTTCATCGCTGGGTACTAGCTAGTTAAGTAATAATAATTGAGATGGTCGAATGTTTGATCTGAACCAATAAAATTGTTTTTATTACTCAACATCTATGCTTCTTTCTTTTCGTTTTCTGTGGGGAGACTTGCTTCTGTCTCATGACATCATTGTGCGTATGAGGAGGAATCAAAAGGAGAAGTAAATGAAATAATTCAATTCTCAAAAATTAGAGCAACTGCATACTAATACGATTATAAAGTTTTCTTCAAGAATTAAAACCTTTTTAAACTAGTTTTGAAATGACTTGAAATATAGATTTAAAAAATAATTAGTTTCTATTTTTTAGTTTTTAAATTATAATTCATTCTTATCAATATCATGGAATTTTATAATCAATTTTATCTTATTTTCACCGCTAGGTTGTGTCATTAGCAATGAAATAACAGAAGGGTTATCTAAAGCGGTGTATCATTATAGAAAACTTGAAGGTTTTTTTTTTTAATTCTAGCACATCACGAAGAAATGAGTGAGAATTCGATTACAGAATTCCATCTTTATAAACATGAAACAAATCCAGCAATTACAGTGTTTAAAAATTTTGGTTTGTTAATGAAGAAGAGCTAAAAACGTGTAGATTAAGTGACATGGACAATTGCGAGATTTGTGACAATCGTGCCACTTGAAATTTTTATGGTCTTGTTCTTTGTGTCATCGTTATTATTTTAGTTCTGTTATCTAAATGATGCCTTGCGTCTAAGAAATGTTATTCATTTAATACGGAGACATGACATTATGACTTTCCCCCTTAGTTTAAAAAGAAATAGAGGGGCTAGGTATAACCAAAATTAGATTAATCCTATCACTACAAATAAAAATTTTAGAATTTATAGAAATTAGAGGCACTTTCCAAGTGGTCCATCCAGTAGAGGCACTTTTTTTGAGAGATCACTCTTATAATCACTGTGTATTCTGCAAAATACTTAAACTTCCAATCTTACTCTGGGTTTGAGTTTAGTTATATTAACGTCCCGTTTTGAAGCAACACTAGGACTATTTTGGGACGGACCTCGTCATCTTGACGTGGTCAGATGACTAGGACGACACCTGAGCTGGCACCCCATCTCCAAACTTCCACACCACACCAACGGGACAACGTTTGGCCCTGATGGATTTAACATGCACCTGACCTACTTACACGGAGGAATGAGACATCGAACCTGCAGCCGTACGGTTCCGAAGCCAAGACCTTACCACCAGGCCACCAACCTTACTTTAAAGATTGAAACCATTCCAAAGGCACTAGGGTTCTTCAAACATCGTTTTTTCTTCTCACCGCATTTTTGGCAGAAGCACGGTTACTTCAATCGTGGGTTACGATTTCAATCAAATGAACTAGAATCAATGCTCTCATACTGTGAAACACAACAACTTCAACACGAAACATTCTTTTAAAAATCCTTGAGGTGTTGAAACATTTGCATACAGGTTATTACGCCATCTGTAGCTCATAACCAAGAGGATTAGGATTATGTAGTTTTGTTGAAATTAATCGCCCGAGGATTGAGAGATAAAAGTTTTATTTATGAAAAAAAAACATTAAAAAATTTATAATAATTTTGCTTAATGAGAATAAATGATTTAGGCATAAATAAAAGTAAAGAGAGACTTGCTGGTTCTTCCATCATTTTGTTAGTATTTATTTCCTTCAATCAATCAACCAACTTTAATTTATTCATGAAAATATTTAATTTAAGGATAAATTGCTGCGAAAGGTGTAGAAAGGAAGTAAAAAGTGCAAAAGAATACGATACACAAATTCCTGTTTTCCATTACATTTAAAGCTTGCACATAATAAAAAATTTCTGAATATTTTGCATCGAATGAAATGTTTTATATAGAATAGGAAAATATGTTTAGTATCTATTTAAATGCAAAGCATATTTTCCAATACTGCTGATACTGCCAATGTTAGCTTTTTGTAGTAGATATTGGTATTCTAAATGCGCATGCGCCAAGAAAGTGTACCCGCAGTTCTCAAACACTGTAAATTCCAAAGTCGTGGAGTTTTTATTTATTTTTTCCCATCTATTTCTACACCCCTTTGATTCTCCCCCCTTGCCTTTTTTCTGAAACGTTAAATTATGAGTGGATTCAAATCGTACGATTCAAATGCACCGCCTAAATAAAAAGAAGTATTTTCAGAACTTAACCTAACTTCTTTCAATAAGAACATATCACGTGCAAATGATCCATATCGATCGAAATTTTATTCAAGATCTTGTCAAAATTCTTTTCATATCACCTTTATTGATAACATTTTTGCAACCTCCTTATTATCGCCTGATTTGAAAAGAGAATTGATTGACATTTAATGGCTTGTTCTCTTCTATCAGTGTGCACACAATCATGCTCGATGAGTTTCCAAAAATAACTTCAGAGTCAGTGCATTGAATAGCAGGCAGAGGAAGAACGCTTTGAGTCCTCTCCCAAGTGAAGAATGTCGTAAGAAAATGTACGTGTCAATCGAATACGACTTCGCTAGCGGTCTGAGTCAAAGTGGCTGAATCAACAGAAGTCCGAGATTTGTTGTCTGATTACCTTGAATTTTGAACTAGGATTCCTTGTTTGTTCGTGTGATTTCCTCATTACTTTTCTTTCGAATGAATATGGAATACGTACCAGTCGCCATTGAAAGATTAGTCACGAAAATACTGCTTCGGACCGTTTTTATTTTATTTTATTATTTCTTTTGTTTTAAATCTCTCATTACCTGAACGGAATGTAGGTTTGTTGTAAAAGTCTTCATGTTATCGTTTGAGAACTACAACTTTTAATTTTCTTAATATTTAATGTAAAAGTTAGATTAAAAAGTATTGTTTTGTGATAGTAAGTTTCCTTAATATATTTTTGTACTTATACTTTAAATGGTTTTCCGTTTAAAGTAATTAGACTTACCTTTATATAGATCCTTTTCGGGTTGATTTTATTATTTTGTGCTATTACGCTTAGCCCTAGTTTAATTATTTGGATTCCCCCCCATAAAAAATCAAACCATATTAGAATCTAATGTTCTTTAACTGATTCGGTTGAATTGCATGCGTTATCTGTGGCGATTAATTTGCTGTATTTTGAGGTTTCGTGGGCTAGTAGCTCTTTGCACCTATGCTACTTCTAAGTAAATCAGAAGGTGAAATAAAATTATGAAATTGTGTCAAATTGTTTTTCTTTATTCCTTAGCTTCTTCCTCACATATGCGGCAAGAACTCCACTAATTTGTAACTTCCTGTATTAAAATTAAATTGCTAATTGTGATAATTGCAGAATTTAGTCTATATGTGTAAGCAACAAAACCACATATACGTGCATCAAAAAATAAAATATTTTTTTAGTTCAATTCAACAACAGATATGTGGACATATTTAATTCAAATATGTTTAATAATTTTTTCAGGAAATAAATTATCCCGAAATTTTATAAAAACAGTTTTCGAATAAATTAAATCCCAAACTTGAGTTTTATTTCAAATACAAAATTAAAATTCATTTTGGGTATGTTAATGTACTTGTTGTTCTTCTTTTCACTTCTGAACTTTTAAGATACTTTTGACTTCTTTGAAGTCTTTTCTCCGGTGTTGTCTCTGTAAAAACACAAAGATCAATTAAGAAAGCAAATCACGTAGCTTAAAGAAGTAATGGCATGAAAATGAAACTCTTCAGCTGGTATTCTACACACATGTGGGGTTGCATGTCGTTTGCTACATATTTATTTGTTTACATGCATGTCGTTTGCTACATTTATATTCGTTTGCTACATATTGGATATTTCAATTTGTAAACTCTTCAATTTATCAAATTTCCAGTGCAGCATCTAATCTTATCCATAATATTTTAAATACACTTTTAATCGTATTGCAAAACGTATTTACATATACATATTTGCTTTTTAGTCTTTCATTCATTATCATAAAGGCCATTGTAATGTTTTGATCTCGACCGAACAAATAAGAGAGTAGAATTTTCAGACAATCATTTCATTTACAGCTATATATATATATATATATATATATATATATATATATATATATATATTACATTACAGCAATTTGTTCTAATCTAGGTTAAATATTTTACATTTACACAACCGTCGGAGGTTGAAGGTTTATAGTGAAATTCTCCATCAGTTCGGAGAGATACACATCAAGACGCCAGCATGGCTGCTCCAGGGTGGAGTATAAATGCCGCAGTCCGCAATCCAAAAGGTCTCTCCCTCTCTTCAAAGGAAAGCCTGCTCTTTATCTATGTCCAAACTCCTCCTTCTCATCTCCCATTCGTCCACGTGAGCTCTCTATTTGCCAACAGTTCAGCAAAACTTTCCCTCATTTCTGGCTTGGGAAATGTCTCTCAGTGATGCTTCCTAGCAACGGACCGCTCTGGAACACGCGTCCCTTCACAAAGGGGACCATTTGGCACACTCCTTTCCTTTGAAGATGCGAGAAGTTCCTCCCAAGAAATGTACCTCACAGGTAATCTCTCAGCTGAATGACTCATGACAAAAGGCAACGACCACTCGGAGCTAAGCAGACCCCCATACTAGCAATCTGGAAACTTTTAATTATGAAGGTGTGCGTTAACGGGTGTCTGGAAATGCCACTTATCGTGAATGGAATAGAGATACTTTATACCATGAAATCATGAAATCATTTTTTTTTTCAAATTCTCTGTTATACTTACAATTATATGCAATCAAAATTTAATTAAATCAATTGATTTACTGACAAGTTTTGAAAATAGTATTTTGTTATCGGGAATATTTTTACAACATTTCAAAACTCTAGCACATCAGAAAGAATTCAAAAATAATTTTAAAATTTTATCTTTAAAAACATGAAATGAGTTTAGACATAAATAAATATGCAATGCAGTGAAATGTTAAAACCATCAAATACCTGTTAATCATTATTCAACTTAAATTCCCTGAAAAATGTTGATTTTTTTTCTATCAAAATGGTAAAAGTGCCGTCAAAATGCTTCCATACTTTGATGGTTGGTTCTTCATGCAACATGACCTTGCCAAACAAATTTCCTTGACGCGTTTGTGCCAGGTGGTTTTTCTTACCCCATCCGTAGGTTCTCGCTATGTGTAGTAAACTAGAGCATTTGTTCATGAATCCCGTCATCTGTAACCAGACACTGGTGTTCTAGATTGAATCAAAAAGCTTTTAGAGTATGGGTTCAACCATTTATAAATTTATTTTCCTAGATCTTTCATCGTATTTATAACGCGAGATTCTTCATTCACCCTAGTTTATTAAGGGATTTTTTAATGATTTCTCGATTAATTGGAAAGAATTTGGCTTATTCGAGCTTTTTTTACATTCGTCTTTTTCTGTGCTCCCTTCATTTTTATTTTATTTTACTTATGTTCATTAAGTCTAATATTGGATTTTTATTTTGGTCAAGTAAGCTTCCAATTCTTCACACTGTTCGATAGTTGATATTTAGTTCTGTAAAATATCTCTCAAATATGAACGGAAAAATCGTTTGATGTCTGCAAAATCAAACAGCAATCAGTAGTTCGACAATCTTAATGAATACGCGAATGCTGTTGGATTGCGTCAGTAATTTTCAAATCTATAAGTTAAATGATCATGCATTTAATCCTGTGTCACTTTGATACTTTGAAATCTTCGTGTGTTTCAAAAGAATGACTCATTAGTTTGTTGAGTGATTTCATTTTCTTTGATCCATCTGCACGGAAACGTATTGAGAGAGCCATTAAGCATAAGAATGAATGAGACGGGGAGTGCGTAACTCAGGCATCATCTGAACATTTCAGACACATTTGATTCTTCCAATTAACCCCATGTCAAATCCTATTTAAGGAAACATTTATACATTAAAGTTATTCATCCGTGTATTCATGCATCAACTGGAGTATGTGAGAACATACAAATGATGTTTGTTTGTTCATGCCAGAATGAATGAAACCGACAAATGGAATCAAACATATTTATCGATAATCGACTTTCTTTGAGCTTTGATAACATTCATATTTTTTGGATCACGTAGTAAGCCTGACGTTTTGGTTTCAGACAAATGAAAAGCTAAAGAAAAAATACAATACATGTAATCGGTTGGGCTTCTTCGAGTGTTTTGGGCAGAGCTCTTTCGCTTGTGGGAACCCCTGTGTGTGTACATATCTAAGCACTGTGAACCTATTTCTGATCTAAAATTAAAATGATTTCGGAAAAAAGCAGCACTTTCACACGCTTCAAGCTGATAGCTTCCCTCTTCTGCTCTTGTTGAACGGACGTTGTCGCTTCTTTCTTGTTATGGAATAGCCTTTTCGACCATGGAAAGTTATTTGTTTCCGTTTACAAATATTTGTTTGAGCTCAAAGTCTAGAATATTTTTTGCCCAGCTCCAATGAACCTCGCTAGTATCCCTTTGCTCTTGACACGTGACTTTGCATCCTGACTGATCCGCAGCATGGAATCAGAAGTATTGCTGTTAGTTTCGACAGCGTGTGATCCCAGTTTTTTGCTTATTTGATGTGTAATCTGAATTCGAAGTAAAATTGACAGCATCAAAATATGATACCACACGGATGGAATTCATTAATTAAATTAAATTTCTACTTTTTGACTCTTAATACTTTTCATATTGCATTTATGGACGGTTATTCTTCAATCCATTAAAATAGGGTGCCACTCGGATGGAATCAATATCAAATTAGCCGATTTATTGATTAAATTTTAATTTCAACTATTGTTAATAGCTTAACCAATTATTGAACCCTGAAAATCTTTAAATACTATACTATCATTAGGTGTACACTACTACACAAATTTTTAGAATTTTAGCTCATCCAAAATTGGGCAAAAAATCGATCTCAAAATTTCTTCTGTACAAAAATGAAACAAGTCGACGATTGAAAGAAAGATCGAGTTGCATGAACATGCGTGTTTTCCAAATTCCAGTCTTATTTTCTGTTTTACAGGATTTATTTCAAAGGAATATCATTCCTTATTATATTTTACTTCTGTATATAAAATTTTAATTATTTTAATTATTTTTTGTGATTGAAAAAACACTTTTCAATAGTTTTCTTCTTCCTACATCCAAATTTAGTTGTCTATTTTTTCAATTTTCAAAAAATTCAAAAATTATATATTTAAAATATTAACGCATTGGGCTTTTATTAATATGCCTCAGAAGCTTCGATAGATTTTGCTTCCATCGTAGTTGCTCCTGTACAAATCGGTTTTTAATTCAAGCCACATTATCTGCTTTTTTTGAAATGAGAAAAGCACAGATATATGGAATACAATGTAAAGCGAATTTAATTCGTTGAGACACATTCATCTTCTATCGTTTTGTAGAAATAAGTGTTAGGATCTCAACCAGCTGAAGCGTGCATGTAGGTGAGTTGAAATTCATCTCATTTGCATTCAGTTCGACTTGACCTCATGAATGATCACTTCATTATCTTTTTCTTCTATCCTTTTATAATGAATCTATTCATCTGCTCTCAAAAGATGAAATGTTCAAGATATTTTTCGAGCTGAAAAATTAATTTGAAGATGATGCGATCGTAAGAAATAATGGAAGTGAAACGGCATTTCTTTAGCTAAAAATAATGAGAGCAAATATTGATTTCTGTGTCGAGCAAAATTTAATATATATATATAATGATTTAAAAGTTATTTTGCTTTATTCTTCATCCGGAGGCGCGGGAAAGCAGATGTAACGGAAAAAGCGAGAAAATTTTCCCTCTTGTTATATAGCATACGTATTTTGATAGGGAAAAGATTGTGCCAATATATTATTAAGATTCTCATAGGGATTTCTGAACACGTGACTTTCAAAGCAGGGAAAACATAGGGATCTTTAAAAAAAAAGAATGTGCTTATAGGACATTTTTCTAGTCCTTCAAGGTTAAGCGTCTGAAAGTCGGCTTCTAGACGATTCTGCAATTTTACAAAGCGTTTCTTGAATTAAGTAGATAACGTGGAATCGGATCAGGAAATAAGAGAATATTTTAGAATGACTTTTATAAGGGCTAAATTAAGATGAAACTTTAGAAATAAATTTGAATTTAAATTAAATGTTAAAATATCATTACATATATATATTGTTTATTAAATTATGTTTGTTTTACTCTGGGAGAAGGTATTCAATTTTCATGTCGAACAAAATGAGAGCTTTTCTCTAAGTGAGATTCTAATACGGATTTTGGAAATATCTTTGACGTTACGCCATAGGCGGTTTTTATCTGTCGTATGAGAACCAAAGAGTGAGTAATGTTTTAGAGCGGGTGTTAGAAATAAATTATAAAGGATATTTGTTTGAAATGTAATTAATTCTCATTAATCTGCTAAATATGCTCTACATATCACAATATACAGTACAAAATTCAGAATTCAATATACTGACATTTGTAATCCATTCGCAATTTTTACTCAAAACATCTTTAAGTACTAATGAAATACAGATGTTCATTCTTGGAAAGCAAGATTCTGTTGTAGGATGGAAGTCCCATGATCTCCTCTCCTTTTAGAAGCCAAATGTCCCATACTCTCCAATGTTTCCATGCTCATGAAGGCAAAATTTCGACAAATGAGGTGGCGCCTTTTATTTCTCTTTTTTGAAATTCTGCAACTTTGCTTTAGAATTTCATTTTCCCTTTGAAGTGAGGGATTCATTGAATGAGAAGAAAGATCGTAGACGTCATATTTTTGAGAAGTTGCTTGTTTCGACTATAAGTAACTTATATTGTAAATTAGTAAAGTCTTTTCATCTGAATGAAAGATACGTACTTTGATAAGTTGCTGTTCCCAGTCGTCACTGACAAGCCGACGTCGATCGCAAGGGACGCTCATTTAAACCTAAATGAGCGTCCCTTGTTTTTTAGTAGGGCCTGGAGTATGGCTTCACATTCGCTTGCATAACCCCTTTTTACAGGGGAGCACATACTCACAGAATAACAACTATGCGCGGGACGCCCAGATCACTATGAAGACACGCTACCCATAAGCCAGAACGCCGGCACTTTGATAAGTTTTTTATGCCTTTTAAAACTGACATACGTGCGGTGAATCCTGACGTGTACGTGTACATCCTGAAGGAAATATAATTCGTTTCTAAAAGTCTGTATAGTTTTAAAGGACTCAGTTAGTAGCATTAGTGGAAGCCGCGAGCTTCTAAACCTACTTTTAAAAGGGACCTATTTTTAAAGCATTATCTTTAACGGGAGAAAAAAGGAACGTAGCATCTACAAATGATCCGGATTCGATCATTTGTTGTATCTCACACTTCTGGATGTGCATCTCCGCATCTTCGCAAGACTTTTTTAGTTAGAATGAACTCTATTAGCTTTGAACCTGATGGATTCCGAATAAAAATTTCCCACTTCCATTTGTTTTATTGAATATTCTTTGATAGTTTCAACAATAGTTCAAACAATTAATTTTTAAAAAAATATTTTGATGATTTTTTGCATCCCCTTAACTATATTTTGAAAACAGGGAATAAATTTCATTTCTCCATAGTTGTTTTAATTCACAATGCGAATTTTTTTATGAGTGGTATTGTGACAAATGCATACTCCCAACGATATATACGATTACAACTCTGTGCTATCCAGCCCATTTCGAAAAACAACTTTCCGTAACAAAGGATTGATTTAAGAGTTAATACTGTTAATCAATAAGCACACAGTAACAGTAACAGTAAGTAAGTAAATTTTTGCTAGATGTTGTTCTTCTATTGGTATTTCACTTTCTTAAAAAATGCATATATGCATTCTACATGATATTCAGATTCTTGAAATGTCACCTTAAAATGTGTATTTTGACTAGTGAAACGGATACATTTCAAAAGCACTGATCTGACCTTTTAAAAATAGAAATGAAATGAATACTTCTTTGCACGCTTGGCTTGATAATTAGATTCCAATTGAAGACTCGTAAAAGCAAATATCTGTCATTTATTCATCTGTCTATTCTCCACGCCAGCAATGTGGGAATGAACTGCGATTGAAATGGCGCTTTCTTTCATTACCATTTCATTTAGAAAGTGTTTTGCATTGGCGAAGAAATGTCAATTATTTCATTTCTCAATGCTATTCGGTAATGTATCTTTCACCTGCTCCTTTGTGTGTTAAGAGTTTGCAAATTTGGGACACATGTTTTGGCGGAAATGCACTATTTTAATATTCCTAAAGCAGAATTACTAGTTAATGGATTCAAATAATGCATTTGTCATATCTAAAAATTTGAAGTATCACCTGGTAGCCTAGAAAATGTCTTCCAAATTTCACAATATTTACAATAGCGAATTATACGTTTGAGATAATAATAATACTAAGGTTAAAAAATTGCTCATTTTTAATGCACTAATGAAAATGTGATTTTAAATATACTTTTATTTCTCTTCTTTAACTGTTTTTGGAAGTATTAATTAATGTACGTAATCGAAATAAATATTCTATTGTCAATACTACTAAAAGAATATACCATGAAAAGAATAACTATTTACAACTTCCTTTACAATTTAAAATGGTTTTGCAATATCTATCTTTAAATAGATATATTTTATCTTGATTTTCAGTTCATTGCAAATCTGTGGAACTTTAATTCAGACTCGATACACTTACCCAGTCAATTTCACTTAACTATTCCATGTCTCATAAAAATTACTCAGCTGTTTTTAAGAACTCATTTATAGATGAACTAAAACTATTTTCTTCTTCTTTTTAGTCTTATTAAAATACCTTGGAGTCTCGGCATGAATTTTTTTTTCAAATGCTAGTTTTTTATTTGCATAGAATCCAAATAGAACAAAATTAATTGATTAACTTATAACTGAATTGTGAAACAATGTAAAAGAATATGTTATCGTAGAGAGTAGACATGTGTTACAAAAATGTCATCTGTATCAGTGGACCAAATCTCAGTCACACATTATATATGAGTGGAAAATTCTCTCTTTACAAATATAGAACAAATCAAATTAAATAAAAGCGAGTGAAAATTCAAATACTTTCAATTGAATTTTTAATTTGGCAAGTATGTTCTAACAAGATCGAATACGTACAGAATTTTCTATTTATTCTTTCAGTCCATTCAAACAGAATAATTTAGTTTACTTAAACAAAGGTACATATTTTGTTGTCATAAAATTCTATTTCAATTTTTCATCAGAATTGTGCTTTGATATTCTGAGCCTTTGTTATACAAATATAAGATCAAATGCAAGAACCGAATTAATTAATTATATATACCTATATTGCAACTTATAAACAATTTTTGAAAGGTTTTTCAATGTTAATTATGTCTTTTTTCAGCTATTTTTTTAAATGAATAACCGATAGATGGAATAGCCTTGTGAAAATACTGAGTATATCTGATTTTAATCATATATTCAAAAATCGGTGTACAGTTTAACTAATCATTTGCATCTTGGAAAGACTTGAGGATTTTTTTTTTAATGCTGAGGTTTAAGCATATATGTTTTTTTTCTGCTATTACACGTGAAAATCATCGTATTGCAAAATAGTTTGGCCTATTTCTAAAAAGTAAATGATAAAATGTGCAAAATGAAAATTATAGCAATTTTTTTACAAAAAATGTTCTAAGCAATATAAGGAATTGTTTAGATAAGCAATCAAACACCAAGAATTTGCGGCAAAATCTATCTGTTCAAAAAAAAATATTTCGTGTTTTACCCCTTGAGTTTCAAAGTAAATCAAAATAAAATTTACTTTTCATTGTCTGCATTCAGTAATAAAAAATGCAGTTTTCATAACGTGAAACAAGTTGAAAGACAAATAACATTTTAAATAAAAACCAGAAAACGAAATTCCAGCTAAAAGTGATCTCATTTTGTGTCTTTTTTCGAAAGAGAATTTCCTTCTCACCTTCCTGTCAAATCGACTCGCCCTCGACTTCCTATTGGCTGAAAGTTTGTCGCTCGATTAAGTGGTTCCAGCCGCTTTTCAAACGAAGTGCATGTTTCAGTCGAGAAGTGGTTAGTGTTTTCGTTGTTGGTGTGGAATCGATGCCGCGCTGTAATCGGTGCTCATTTTAACGAATGGATTTTATACAGTTAAAATAACGACTGCTGCTTTTAATTTCACAGTTCAAGTAAGTCTACTTTTTCTTTACTTTGTTAAACTCGTGATAAAACATCGATTTCAGATCTTTTGTTTAAAATAGTTTCTTCAAAGAAATTATCATATTGAACTCTTATTGAGATGATTCATGATTGTTCGTGACATGGATTCTAGTCAGTTCAATAAAACTTGTTTTATTGTACTGTTTAAAATCAATATGAGATTGTAGAATTTTTTTAATGTATTGTATTCGTTCTTTGTTAAAAATACTTAATTTTGGACATTTCTACTCAATCATTGCTGTACGAAGAATATCATGGCTGAGTAGATGTGCATCGCTTCAACTCCATAACTTCCATGTTTGTGTCATTGTTCTAAACACCAATTGCGCGGTATTTCTTGTACTCTGTTGAATTTTTTTTCTTGCAATTGATCTGAAATTTATCTATGTAATAAGATCTTATCTTCCTATTAAAATTCCAATATACTGCTATATTAACAGCGCAAATGTGTAGTCCAATTTATTACTTTTTTGCAGATGTGTGTTCATCTATAGTAGAAAAACAAAACAAACTTTTTTCTAAAAATCTTGTAATGCTAGGTTATTTTATTTATTATTATATTGTGCAGTTTTTTTTAAATTCATCCCTCCCATAATATATCTAACTTCTATAAATGTGTTGTTTATGAGAGCAGCAACGATGGGATAAAAAATTATTTTAAACAAAATGAAATATTCATCCTCAGAGAATTATTTTTTGTCTTATTTCTTCATCCAAAATTAAATGCTATGTACTTGATAATTTATAGCTGTCAGGCAGATATGCAATTTAATTGCGGTTGTCGTCACCTGGTGAGATCGGAATGTTGTGCCGTTGCGACCTTTGTAGGTCTTGCTACGAAGTGATCGACAGTGTACGATTTATAAGCCGAGTATTCTTTCTTTTTCTTTTTTAAGAGAAAAAATGAACTGAATTTGAAATATTTTTTCCCTTCCTCTATACTTTTCAAGAACTCGTTTGCAAAGAAGCTAGGAAATAACATTAATGGGGGAGGGGGGAGAAATTTTCGATGTTTATTTTTGGACATACATTACTTCAAACCGGTTCTTGAATATCGGAACCTTAGAATTAGATTAGTTTAGTTTGCTGATATCTATACGGCAGTAATAGGCATTAGCTTTTGATCAGTATTTTTCAGTTGTATTTAGATAATTATGAAGAAAATTGTGTACAAACAGAAAATTTTATCTTTCTATACTGTGCATGTGTTAAAAAAAGCTGGCTGTTGTAAATGATTTTTGCGCTTCATTATTTCTAACCTGATATTATCTGTTTTCAAAACTAATAATTTTTCTCAAGTTGTGAATTTGATTTGTAAAAGACTCGAAATTTAGGCTCAACCATAGTTCTTTTGAACTTAAAAGTTTATAATTTCAAACATGTACATACTCATATCCATTTTTGTCCTGATTATTAACAACAATTTAAAAACTTCAATTATTTATTCTGTATAACATTGATAAATTAAAATCGCACTAAAATAAGTCCAGATGACCTGAACACATGCCCATTAATTTCATTTATAATTTATCCAGTAACGTTTTTAATCCAATAACGTTCGCATAAAATCATTCCAAGCAAAACTTTCCCCCCTCGCAATGGCAATATTTATGTCATAAACGATATTTCGAAAACCTTCAATATTTTGTTGTGTATACCTCAAGTTTTTTTGAAGGTGGCGAAAACTATACCAGAGTAATTTTAGGATAGATTTGTAATCGGGGAAATGAAATCGGCAAACATTCGTATCTAATGTTTTCTTACTTCATTGAAGTACTAGTGGGACTGTACCACCTCCAGCGAAGTTGTTAATTAGATGGAATAGAATTCCTCCAGTTGACTTGAAATGACTCATTTTATCCTAAAAAGGAGTTACAACAAAGCTGTAGAGCTTAAAAAAAAATTATTGTATTTTGATGCCTTTGCAGCTTGTTCAAAGGACCGACTTTTTTGTGAAAGAAGATGTATGCAGTCAAAGAAGTTAAAAAGATTCTACACTAAAGTATACGCATATAAGTTGATGTGATAATATCACAGTGTGGTGTTTAAGCTTATAGAAGGCCTTCAAATTACGATTGCATGCTATTTGAATTTTTCATGGTTCAAAAATTTGAGGTTCGTATGAAAAAGACTCGCGTATTTTGTAGATTGGGTATAAATATGTATAGGCTAAAATAGCACCTGTAGCAAATCCCCGGCCGTTTTTAATTTGAATATTTTTCAAACATTAGAAAATATGAATTTCAGCACTTGGGTTTCATTGAGTATTATTGCTATATTTAAAGCGAGCATGAATAATTTTTAAATTCTTGTTCAACTTAATGAATAACCACAAGATTTTCTTCCAAACCTCTATACTTTTTTTTTCATGCTAATTACCGTTTAATGTTTATGCCATTTTTTGATTTTACAATGGAATTTCAATCAGATCTAAAATTTGATCATGTTCAGAGCTGATTGTTCTCTGTTCAGTCATGAAATAGACTTTTAATCAGTTATTTGAATTTGATGCGAACTTAATTTGAATCTTACTTTATTGGTAAGCCCCTCATAAATTTCACTAGAAATGAGACTAGTTTAAATTATTTATTTGTTATTAAAAATATAGGATGAAATTTGCTCTTTCTTTATACAAAGTATTCTTTATTTAGTAGTTTTGTTAAATTATTGAAATTTTAATTTTGTGTGACAAAAACCTTCACTATCATAATCCAGACTGCTTCATCAGTATTACTGTAGATAGTGTTTTAAAGTGATGCAAATAGAACTAGTTCCCTTCGTCACGAAAAGAAAAGCTGACTTGCGAAAGGAAATCACGACCTGGAATAATGAGATAAAAGTGACACCGATATGTTGGAACTTCTCAATTCATATGCGGTGTACGTTTTCCTAAGACCTGCTTTGAAGGGGGAAAAAACCCTCTAAATGTGTTTCGCTTGAAAGAGGAAAAACAACCGGGAGATAGTTTTCACCTGTTCGAATACAGTGCGGAGGCGCTCCGAGAATTCGACTTGTTTTAGCTTTTGGAAATGATCGGATAGCTATCACATCGTAATGTCTGCATGTATTTCAAATGATCATGAAAAAAAATTAAAAAGTAATGCATGATTAACTTCAATTTTTCAGTTAAGAGCTTTTAACTTTCATTGCTAGAGCAAAAATCAAACATTTTTAAACAAGTTTCTGCTCAGTCTTTTTCTTCAATATATATTTCACTTTCATCGTTATTTTTGTCTGTAAGAAATAGTTTGATGCCTTTCAATTCTGAAGAAAAACTGAATTCATATCGATCGTTTTGTTAATGGGCGAAAGTCTTCTCTATATTTCAATTCGCCATTCTTCGGGCACTGAAAAAGAATGGCCTGGAGAGTTTTGTCGAACGTCGCGTTTTATTTAAAACTAGCCGCCTTTGGCGACCAGCTGGTTCGCCATGAGTAATTCGTTCTAAAATTTTCAATTAAATCACATATTCATTAGCCTTAAAGTAATTCTGGGCATGTATTGGCCTGGAATTAATATTTTCTTTAAGATGATGGACGGAAATTTCTAAAAGTTCACCTTTTCCTAATAATATCCTTTAATTTTATAAATCAGTCAGTTTGAACCATCGGTTAAGCTTCCAAAATATAAAAAAAAAATTCCATGATGTTGCCAAAATATTAAATATGTTTTTAAAGAAAGCGAGAAAGGGAAAAAAAGTATTTAATTAATGATACAGATATTGCAAACGATTACATAAATATGCCATTAAGTCGGTATTTCAATGCATATCCTGTTTAAATTAAATCAGGTTTACCGTAAATAAAGAAGATTTATTGAGTTAATGATATAGATATTGCAAACGATTGTAGAAACATTTGTTTTGCATTTATTTTTTAAAGAAAATATCACATTTTATATTTATTTTATTTTATCCAGTCACGTGCTGAAAGTTGCATTTCTTTAGATTTATTTTGAGATGATAGTTTTTTTTATTTGAACTTCCGGCATTCTTTTATTTTATCCAGTCACGTGATAAAAACATGGTTAAAATATTTCTTTAAAAATTCGTTAAAAATAGAAGATTACGTTATAAATTAAAAACACTGATACCGTTAGAAAGCTAATTTTTTTATCTTTAAATTGATATAAAAATCATGCTTGTGCAATAATATTTTCGGAAGTTATAGCGGAAAAACGTCAAAATTTCGCTTAAATTTTAATTAATTCAAATTCTAATTAAAAATTCGAAAAAAGGGCTCCGAGGTGCACATTCCGGAACTCCAAGGTATGCATGTACCAAATCTGGTAACTGTAGGTCCAACGGTCTGGCCTGTAGAGCGCCAACACACACACACACATTGAGCTTTATTATAAGTATAGACAACACTTAAATTTTGTAACGTTAGAATAAAAGCCACTCGTTTCTTTGTTATGGGAAGAAATTCTCTCGGTCAACAAATGACTTACCTTTTACTATTTATTTCATCTCCATTACATTTTCTATGTGATGTAATCTCTTGTTTATGTTCTTTAATCAAGTTATAGCGAAAAATGTTTTTAGAATTCTAAAAAAGTCTGATTTCTGTAGAGTTTTTCACTTCAAAGGGATTTTCAATTCCTACTATTAGTTCACTCCCCATATTACTCTAACTATATATATAAAATTTAATATATAATGATATTATTTTAAAAGTTTTAAACTATGTTAATTTCTTAATTTTTTTGCTCAATTTAGCCCATATAACTTCATTCCACAAATAGTTTTGTTTCCTGCTCCGATTCCACATTATCTACTTATAATTCAAGAAATGCTTCGTCAGCGAATCCCACGGTAAGAGTGATTTGATGAAAGTTGCTGACCTAAACAAAGAGTTTTATAAAAAGATCCCTGTGTTTCCCCCTCTCGCATGCGCGGACAGTAGGTATCGGTATGGTTTTATTGACAATTTGAACTCGATAAGCTTATGAAGATTTCAGGATTGTTCAAATATATTTTTTTTCATTATTGTATTCACAAGACGAATTGTATAATTAAATTTAGTAGATTCTCGATTTGTGTAGAGAGATGTTTTTGAATAATTCCTCAGTTTTATATACTGGGTAGTTAAAAATCATGGGACAAACGTTGAGGGAGAGGTCATTATAACAATGTATAGGAATATGTGACCGGAAGTGACGCGTTGTGGCAGAAAAAATTATATATTAACGGAATCGTAAAATTCCGTTAATATATATAAATTCCGTTAATATATATAACCAGTGATTCCGTAGAGAAAAATAAAAACAGTGGATGGAAATGACATTCAATGCCTGATGACCTCTTTTCTTCCCCCTTTCTATGGGAGCATTTCCATTGAAAAACCCGTTGCCCGACTCTCCTGTGCGGCTGCGTGAAATGCCCGGGATATTCGCCAATCACTTGCCTTACTGTCGACAGTCGCAATATTCAGTATTTTATGTAGAAATTGTTGTAAAAAATCTCTTAGCGACGGCGTTGTAAATAAACTATTTTTTTATTTCATGCCATTTTTTGTGCCTCAACGTGTCTGGTCATATATGCTTATACAATAATTGTTTGTTCTTGTGAGCTCTACCACCCCTCAAAGTTTGTCCCATGATTTTAGACTCGCACTGTTTATGTAAGGATATTCTAACATTTAATTTAAATCCAAATTAAATTCTAAAGTTTTATCTTAATTGAGCCTCTATCAAAGTCATTCTAAAATATTCTCTTTTTTCCTGATCTGATTCCATGTTATCTACTTAATTCAAGAAATGCTTTGTAACGATCTTCAGTCGTCGATTCTCACGGTAAGAGGGATTGATAAAAGTTGCCGATATTAACAA